>CM039135.1:46613474-46648350 GCA_022036555.1 Microstegium vimineum
ACAGAAGGCCCTTAATAAGTTCCTAAATTTGTACAAGCGGCAAACATCCCCTCATGGTATTTAGAAACCTCAGCCGTCAACAAGACAGAAATTTGACGAACAGTAAGCAGGATGCGCCCATCCAGCTTCAAACAGCCACTGGTGGGCAAAACATGAAAATCAGCGAGATCACAGCCAGCCCTGGCTCGAGAAGCATCAAGTATAGAACATAGATATCACATCAAAGGTCTACATGTCCTGGCTGCTTACTTAGTTGTCACAGGTAGTACAACCATCCAAGCTTGCTAGTTAGGAAACAAGTCAAGGATAACACAGATCAATTACCTAACTGTCTAATTGTTAATTAAGAGGGAGGTAGATTTCCTCACGAAAAGGGAGTTTCCTCAAAACTAACTAAGCATCAACCAGCTTATCAGCCATGGTAGAGTGTTTTTTGCTCACAACAAAATAGCCAAAAAGAGCATCAGCAACGTAACGATCAGCCTAAAAGGGCCCTAGCACACCCTGCAAACCGACACTGGAGAGATTGATGACATGGTTAGTCCAGTTTTGCTGACAAACTTTGCAAACCCACCACTGGAACTGGAAGCACGTACGCCAAGTCTGCCGGCTTTGTGTGCTGGTTCTACTGGAGAAACTCCAAGCGGCGTCGTGGAAATCCAGACTGAAGCCCATGCAGCAGGGTCTCCCTCATCAGCACCCTCTTTCTCCATTGGGCAAACTCTTCTCTGAAAAAAAGACATCTTAGTTAAAACAAAAACTGACAAGTGTTTCATATGATAACTTATGTGGAACCCATCACATAGATACTCCTTAAAAACAAATTCCAGCACCGCTCCATTGCAATCTAAAAAGCACACACAAAAAGAAAAAGGAAAGGAAAAAAAAAGCACAATGCTGCTGTGACAAGGACATTTATTGACCAAACTGATGCTAAAGAAAAATAAAAGCCAATTGCATCATTCTCTAACAAGTATATGCCCTTTTGTGATACAACATTTGCTACAATCAAGGCTTATCTGTGAAATTTCTGTTTATAATACTAATCCATTCCATACAGAATTATTTTCATTGTATTAAAAATAACGAAGAAAAAGTCAGCATTTAGGCACCACTAAGCCACCTGCCAGGTGCTTTTTAAGAAGCAAGCCGGAGTTTGGACAGCTACAAATTTGATGCAGTTCACAACTCCTACTCCCATGGTACTGCCACATACAACCCTCTATTTTTTCTATGCTTAGTCATTTTGACACACTACAAAATTCACCCCATCTCTCATCTTACTTAAAGGAAGATACTGAAGAACATGAATATACAAAAAAAACTAAAAAACACATGTATGCATACGCCATATGCAGTTACAGCCCCCTAGTCTCTTTAGACACGACCAGCTGTAGATTCCCGGATAAACTGAGAGGAAAAGAAAGAAGCAGTGGGTCAAAAAAAAAAGGAGGCCTGGGGTGGAGAACCGAAGCGCGCAGGCCCGCCGCGGGCGTCGGCGTCGCCTCCCGCGCCGGCGGCCTGCTGCTCCCTCGCCCTCGCTTCCGCATTGGATCACATCACACGGCGGGTGGCGACTTGGTGGTCTGCTGCCGCTGTGTGGTGATTGCGCCTAGCCGCCGGCTGACGCGGAGACGGTCGCATCGGATGGCGAAGGCGACTGTCCCCCCGGATGGCGATCTCGAGGAGGATGATGCCTTCAAGTCCAAGGTGTGAGCGTGGGAAACCCACGAAGTGGGATTTGAGATGGAGCCACAGGGACCCGCTGATCAGGTGCTTCATGGAGAAGCAACGTGGCGTGCTTAGAGATGGGCAAGTGGCACAATCTCAACCAAGTTGACAGCGGATGCGGGTGCAAAGGCCGCGCAGTCCAGACAGTGACTGGGGTGATTGGGGAGGGGGAGGATGGAATCAATTCCCTCCCAATCCCTACCCTCCGCCGATGCCACCAACAAATCAGTTCTACAATCAACCACCACCACCACCGTTTGGTTTCTTCCCCAACCAGATGCAACATCCCCCACCACCGTAGAACTTTGGGCAGTTCAACAGAGGTGCTAGGCCCAGAGGGGGTGGGGCTGGAGGTCGTGGAAGATTCTAGTTAGGGAGGCAGCAAGAACAATCCCCAGATCAAACTCACAACCAGATTAACAACGCTCAGAGAAAGGGAAAAGAGATTGGTGGAGACCAAAGACCTATTGAAGAGAAGAAATCAGAGGCCGAGTCTTCAGAAGTCAGACAATATGCTCAATGTAGTGTGCTTCAACTGTGGACAAGCAGGGCATTACAGTTCAGGATGCACCAAACCTAAGGTATGCTTCATATGTCACTTGTCTGGTCATGTGGTGGATAAGTGTCCAGAATGGAAGAATGTTCAGACTGCTGCACAGTATTATGGTAGTGCAAACAGTGGATTAGGTTTCTATCATATTGATGTGGAACAAAGAGGCAAAAGGTTTCAGCACTGGTCAGGGATGGATAATTTTGGTCTGTTAACTATTGTGCAAGGTGTGATTGAGGAAGAAGGCATCTTAGAGAATTTGAGAAATCTGTTTCTTAAAGATTGGAACTGGCAGTTGAAGAAGGCTGGGGATTTCAGTTACATTGTGAAGTTTCCTCCAAGTAAGAGAGTTGAGAATCTAGTTGTTGGAAATGCTTCACTCTTTTATCTTGGACAAAGATAATAAAAATAAAAAACACAAACGATTGATCATGTTTAATCTTCCTAGGCGCTAGTCTGTAGGCTAGCACCTAGCGTTTTCTTGAACATTGCCTGCACCTACTAGTAATAAGAGCAGAATAATATAATAAAGCAGTAATGGAACATTACAAAAAAGATTGGTCCAAGCAGCCAGTTGAAGTGCGACAGTTTACATTCAGCATCCCCATCACTACTTTTTAATATTAATTGGGAACAACATTTTCTAGTGATACGGTTGAATGCCCTCCCATTTGCTATAATTTCAACAAACTGTCTAACTAGTTCAGATTGGTCACATTTATTTTGGCAAGAAAGCAGGGAGGGTAGTACGTACCTGGTTTAGGTAGCGGGTGAAGTGAGAAGTAAGCGTCATCCACGAAGAGGGAGATGCCTTGATCGCTGACACTACACCCCGAAGATGCATGTCAACGCCGAGCACATATCCTTCTGTGGCTTCCATCCGCTCATACTGGGGATTGTACCTGTAGTTACTGACTGTGAGGTAGACGACATGAGGTTCCACCGTGCTGATGACAGGAAAATGTGGCAGCAGCGGGTAATCATCGTAGTGTGGGTCGTGCCAGAGATCTCCGATGCGGACTGAATCAAACAACTCCCACTTCCATTTAGTACGACTCTGGGGATTCGTCAGAATCCAAGTTATCAGGACAACCTCGCCCATGGAGATGTCTTCTCGGTTGTAGCCCTCCATTGAGACGAATTTCAAGGCCCCACCTTTGATGCAGCACATCGAGCGGTACTCGTGCGGGTTGGTATCGGGTTCCACGACGTATGCCTCGGGAGGCAACGGGATGAAGTGGAATGGCTGCTGATTCTGCTTGAGAAGATGTTGGTGGTTGTAGACCAAGATACCTTCCATAAGATCAACCCAGCAGAGCAAGGTTGCTCCAGCTGCGATCGTCATGTCGGAACGGAAGGAGGGGTGATTGTGTTTGTCAGTGGGGATGGGGAGCTCCACTTCCTTGGGGATCCACTGGAGGGCGTGACTGGCCAAGTCTTTAGGGAAAGGAGGGACCTTGTCAGGGGTGAGGCAGATATAAGGGCTGCAGATGATATCTCTGCACATAGGGGCGGATGCACTGATTGACCTCCACAAGAAGAGAGTAGCCTTGTTTGTGGGGCGCAGGCCGCTCCGGTCTTCCGTGCGGAAGAGGAGCTCGGCGAGGAGGTAGTCATCGTGCGGGATCAGCTTGCTTCTGGGGAGCCGTAAGACGGCGACCCCCGGAACTCCCATCGGACCCGTGCTATGGGGTAGTGGACCAAGCCCAAGGAGCAGCAAACTCGCCGAGGGACGATGGCGATGCAGTCGACCCTGGTATTGTAAACCATGTAGAAGCCATCGTTGTTGCCGAGGCTGAGAAGGAGCAAGTTCTCGTGGCAGCCGATGACGAAGGCGAAGTCGGGGTGCGTAAGCCCGTAACGGTTGGGTGGCCAAGCGATGTTGAGGTGCAAGGAAGTGACGCTGTCGGCGACCTGGGGAGGGCAAACCTCGGTGCCGTCCAACACGGCAAGGTAGTAGTCAACATCGTCGTCATGGTCCAAGAAACGCACCCACTCCGGCCACTCCTTGCCCACACCGCTTGAGCCAGAGGGAAGCATGAGCGGCGGCTCACGCATCGACATATCCCTTGCTTCCACTGATTCTTTGAAGTTGATTCTGACGGTGCGATCGACCAACACCATGGCCGGGAGTCGGCCCGCCGCCCTGGGCGGTGCTGGTTGAGAATCCTGCGGATCCGCTTCCTTGAGTGTTGGTGGTGGAGGATTTGCCGCTTCCATGAGCGGCGACATATCCCTTGCTTCCACGGCGTGAAGCCACGTGAGCTGTGGTGGTGGATCCGCCGGTCGCTAGGTTAGGTTAGGTTAGGATAAAGGATAGGGATAAGACGGCGCCTGAGATCGTCTAACGAATCCGTGCCGTTCGCTGGCATCCAAAGGGCACCGCACGTCTAACGGCCCATCTAAAGCCCACAGCACGGGACGCCCGCCCCCTCGGCGAGGCGACTCGTTCCGACAGGCCCACACAGCCTGACAGCCGCCGCGTTTCTTATCCTCTGGCACCGGAAGTGGTTGCACTGGCGGGCGGGCAGTTCTGAAACTTGGGTCGATCTGGAATTCTGGATCAGTCACCGCGGCATTTAAAACACCATTCGAATTGAATTGAATTGAATTGAATGCATTCAACAAGTTGCAGTGCACCTGTGGCGGGGACCCAATGTTCGTGATGGTGGTTTCCCTGCTTGTCTTTGTCTTTGTCTGCGTAAAAACTCCATGGCAAGCATCATATGAGCAATTCTTTGGGGATTTTTTTTTTATGTATGCACGGGAATGGGAGTCAGACGATTACGCTGATTAGGAGTTTCTGGATTTCTCCTCAAAATATTTAGGCCTTTATTTCATCATTAGAAAACATGTTCGTGTGTTGCAACCAAAAAAAATAAACGTTAATTAAATACGTATGGGAGTATTGTATATTTATTTATTTTTTTAATATTTTTTCATCGTTAACTTATTGTATTGCTATTTTTCAAACTAAATACATGGTCTTTTCTATTTGAATGTAGATTAGAATTAAAATCTTTATTCATCTTACTCAGAGGTATTTTCATCATGAGCCATGCCGGAATAAGAATCATATGGGAAGCAAGTTGTTTCCGAGTCCCCATATCACATACATTGACTCATTTGATTTTTGATTCGAACTCCGTATCATGTTAGATAAAAGTTATTCAAACTTGTATAATCACATATTACATATTATATAGAATTAGAAATAGAAATAGATCTCTAATCTTGAATTTTACTATTTAGATTTGGTTATGATTAAAATCGCTACTCATCTTACTTGGGGGTATTGTATTTGGATTATAAGAAAGATGGTCGGTTCTCAGAAGCCACTAAAAAGTTGGTACATACCTGGTGTGCCATGAGTAACGATGTCTAACGGCGCTGACAAAAGACTTAAATGCTCTCGGACTAGAGAATCAAAATAAAATTATGTTTTTCCACGTGTCACTCCATGGCTGCACAAACAATCCAAAATAACATATGTTCCCAACAATATATTCCATTCATGACCAAATCCACAGAGTCACAAGTAACACATCAACATCTTTATTACATTTATCACTGGCACCACACTAATTGTTCAACAAGTGACCTTAGTCACAAAGGTATCTTAGATGAAATAAACAGATGGATATTTTGCGTCCCTGTCTCACAAGTGACCTTTGTCACCAAACTAATAGTCCAATAGACTGTGCTAGCAGCTAGTTATTCTTGGTGTCGGGCCCAAATACACCCTAGGTTGCTGGAATTTGTACATGTCTTGCAGACGCACAACACATTAGAAGCAGCCATCACTTATTGAAACAAATAAAATAGTCAAAAAGAACGTTACATGTGAACTGCGGAAGAAATAAGCAACAAGAATCTTTTATCCATAGGACAAATGTACTCACTAGTATGTAAGCCTACTGTCAATGAATATGAAAAATAGCACCTTCACTACTATTATCCATAGGACAGCCCTATTGCCAATGAATATGAAAATCAGATAGTACAGCAAAATTTTCATCAAATCTGTCATGAGAGTTCTAGGTGCCACTATAAAGCAACATAGCAAAAAGATAGTGCTAGGTGCCAATGTAAAACAACACAGCAAACTGTCACATATATACCGTCCTTAACATTTCTGCTGAACTGATCAAGTGTAAGCTGACGATATTATATTTTTGTTTTGGTGCCATTACCTAAAAAGTAAAATGCTTAATTGTAGACCAAAACTGAACCAATTATCAAATGCATTTTATAACTAATCCAATTGCAGATATAATCTAATTAACTAAATTGAACAGCCACTGTACACCTCTCATTTGCAAGAGCTAGACTAAATAATCAGCAAAGTGAAGCCATCTTCTAGATATCAGTTAAAAATACCTGCTACAGTGAAGCCATCTTTATTCTAGACTCAAAGCAAAGAGAACTCTGATTTAGTTGTGCATAACTTATGCCTAAAAACTGTAGGAGTTGTAATATCTCTAATGCCTAAACTGCATGACTACAGGAGTCAAGTGAAGAGCAGAGCTGTAGAAGTGGAAACAAGAACATTTCTAATAAATAACTAAATAATTAAGATCACCTTGCAGCGCTGCCACTGTACACCTCTCATTTTCACGACGTCTCCCTATTGGCATATTCCTATACACACACCCAGAGAAGAATAAAGTAACATAGAGAGTTGGAAAGACACTAACCTGTAAGGTAGTCCTGACCGTCCAAACTCTGAAGAACTCATTGCACAAGCCAAGATAAAAGAAAAAGAAATATAAGTTGTGAGATTCTACAACAATTAAGAAGCATTGACGGGTTTGAATCCCTTCATTTCAGATTTTGGTGTGCATAATACGCTCAATATCTAATCAGTGAGCAACTTATGTCCTAATTAGTCATAATACGCTCAGTATCTAAAATGTTGTATAGTATATTCAGAGTTCGGACGAAAAAAGTATGTTCAAAGTTCAAAGTTCAGAAAAGCGGAGAGTTTACGCTCCAGTAGTGATTGTCAGTGATGAAGTATGCTACTTTACCTGTAAAAAAAGATGGACAACGAAAAATGCTACTTTTGATGTGCAAGTACACTAGTAGAATAGTTGTTAATTATCAATTCAAATTCAGATATATTGAACTTTGATTCGGATTGGTTGCTGCAAGTAGAGCGCCAAGACACAATGCAAACACATATAAACATATAGGAGTGCACAGATAGATAATTTTTACATGGGATGAGCACTTCATTTTCTCTGAGTTGAGCATATATATATATATATATATATATATATATATAATATATATATATATATATATACATACGATTAGCTCCATATGAATACATGACATGTATGCTTACTCCTAAAATATAAAATAAATTGAACAGAGATGTGTGCTACTGCCTACTGGCACCTACCAGCCAAACATTAAAATGAAGTATCCACATATAAGAATGCAGAGCAGTAAATATCTCAAAGCTGGACTAAAAAACTAATGTAGCATAGACAGTGCGAACTAGCTACAGCATGAAGCATTTCCTCTTTCATTTCAGGAAGCAGTTTTAACTAGTGCCTCTTTGTAGTTTGTGCTTTTCCTTTTTTACAACGTTTATCATGCTTATATGCCATGAATCATGGGACAAACTAATGGACAAACAAAATCAGTAAAAGACAAAGCTCAAACTCATGAAGCAATTTTAAGAAGAAAAGTAGCTAGTCCAATACGAGTTAATCTAAGCACTAAATTCTAAAATAATCACGGACAAAATTTTAGCTTATCAAAACAGAAGGTGAATCATGACCGAAATACTGAGTTAACTGCCTGCATTTCATAACAATTTTGCGCAAATCCAATTCCCAAATTACTGGCAAAACAAGCTATAGACCTATATTTTCCTTTCTGATGTTGTATGTGTGGATTTTCTAGGCACACATATGGCAAGCCTCAAGTTACTAAACGTTAAACAACTTGCCTTGCTACCATGGTACATACAAAACTAGACTGGTATATGAAGTCAAATCCTCATGCATATCAGATAAGACATTAGCTAGCTGTCAGTAAGTGAAAATTAACAAACATGAGTAGAACACTACATCAACACACTGAGAAGAGAGAGGGAGTAGATCCCGGCCCAGACAGTGCTGTGATCAGTCCTGCATAAATGATGATAGTCTCTACAGAGTCAAATCAAATTGAAATAAAATTTTGACTACATAGTTTGTTATCCAACAAAATATAAAAAATGATTGCATAGTTTTACTTAAACTTTTTATAGCAAAAATGTTTATTATTAATAGTGTCTTCACCTGAACCATTTAGCACTAGAAATACTAGCAAAACCTAAGTACACAATGTCAGCATAGCGTTTGGGATTCAACTGGAGCAACACAAATATTAATTAGACACCGTCTGTCAGCACAAATTTAGTCATAACTGAGAAGAACAATCCAAATATATATAAATACTAAAACTGTTTCAAAACTCTAATATTTAACTAAGGGAGGCCAAGTATTGGTTGGTGTTTCAAAACTATAAAACATCTATACATCTCGTACATGAATCAAGCTCTAATGGTTCAACTCTAATCCTAGATCTTGTAACCCTAGCGCCTAAACAACCATACATACACATAACTCATCCATACGCCACCAAGCCACCAAACGAAAATATATACACACATCCAAGGAAAAAAAAGGCTTACCGTGGAGGTGCATGTCCGATCTGCAGACCACACAAGATGGAGGAGCAGCTAGAACCACTAGATGGCGTAGATCGGACGGAGACGACGCAGATCGAGTCCGCATCCAGGCCCACCCCTGCACAAGACGAGCACCGTGTTGAGCTGCTGCTGTGGTCGACCCGTGCGGCGGCGGTCAACCAACAGCCTGCTCGCCCAGCCTTGGTACGGTGGCGCTGGCCAGACGGGCGGCCCGCCATACCTCGGCGGCGGCGACATGCTAGGCATGGCTCTCGGCCGCCCCATCCTAGAGCGTGTGCCCTGCCCGCAGGGGAGCCGCAGAGAGGAGCAGGGGCCTGCGGAAGGCCGGAGGGAGTAGGCTTTGACGCTTCCGGAGGTGAGAGAGCCGAGGGAGAGAGAATACAGAGGGAGAGAGAGTGAGAGCCGCCGCATCGGGGGAGATTTGGGGAGAGAGGCTTGGCGGTGGTAATTGATTTGTGCATCTTTGTTTTTTTTTCTTGTCTTATCTCCCCTCTCCCCTATAATGTAAAACTTCTTTAGATCAATTCTCTCCTTCAAAATCAACATAACACATCTACCACGTATCCAACGGCTAAAATTAAAAAGTTATCCAACGGCTAAAATTAAAAAGTTAGAAGCCGTCTTACACTCTCTTAGGAGGGTCGCGGGTTCAATTCCTCACCTGCCTTCTTTTCCTCTTTTTTTTTTCTCTTTTTTCTCAGTTCCCGCAAGGCCGCACGTGGCACGACCAAGGCAGCTCCCCTGCCAATAGGTTTTTTCCAAATAAAAACCCTCTAAGGGTTGCGTTTGCGACCTGGCGGCGGCGCGGGAAGAGACGGGGGAGGAGGAGGACGGCGGCGACGAGGAGCAAGACGAGGCGCGCCTCGTCGCAGCTTTCACGCCCAAGTCCGTCATCAGGTTCGGCGCGGCGCGGCCCCACGAGTTCCACTACCGGCGGACGCAGTCTGCCATGGTCGTGCCGGACAGGCACACGCTGCGGCTGCCGGAGCACGTCATGAAGGAGCTCGCTGCGGTCCGCAGTCACCGGCGGGCCGCCAGCCTCGCCGGGTACCCCGACGGCGGCGTGGAGCGGACGCCCGGATGGCTGGCGTCGTTCTGGCGGTCCGTGTCGTGGCAGCGGCCGAGCCGGCCGGATCCGGACGCTGTCGACGACCACAGCGGCGGCAGCAAGCGCGTCGTCCCGATCACCGGGGAGCACGGGCAGAAAGACCCAGCGGGTCAGGCGGGCCTGCTGCTACGGACGACAAGGAGAAACCTGACCATTATGACGCGTTAAACCAGGTCTGATCGATTTTACATTTACATTCGCGTGCGTGCGTGTGCGTGCAAGGACGATGATCATTGATCGCAGGTGAGGTGTTGCATGCCTCCGTCCTGAAGAATTTTACAAGCTTCGTTACATGCAAAAACAAATTAGTTGTTTTTTATAGCATTCTCTTAATAAAGCTGTAACGTTAGCACAGACAAATATACTAGTCGTTATAAGATGACACATTTCTTGTATAGTAACTTGACAAACATCAGGTGATATTTGACATATATGTCAAACTGCAGTTCGCTTGACAATCCCCCCGTGTGCTACTCTCTTGGGATATTTCCTCCACGCGCGTACAATTTTTAGTTTTACCAAGTGAATAATAAAAAACCATTAGAGATTGACTGTTTTTACTTTTGTCATATTCATTTGAGACTTGACAAATTCTTAATTTTGTAAAAAAAAATACAAAACAGTTAGAGATGCTCTTAGCACTTAATATGCATGCGAAAACTATTTGCTTCACCGTGGTTAAGCCTATGATACATGAGCCCTACTTTTAAAATATTTTTAGAAGTTTAAAGTTTCTCTTGACGAGAGTATACGAGGTGCATTTGATTTTGAAGCTAGTCCTGAGATATTAATTAACTAAAATAAGTGTGCATTGTCAGAAAGAATATTAATCTCTATATATACGTGCGTATATAAATTCTTCCCGGCTAGATCTTTTTCCCCACTTGCTAGATAAAAAAACTAACTGCCAATATGAGTCCTGGGTTGATACAGACTCGAGAATCATAGAAACTAGGTGGATATCCCGCGCCTTGCTGCAGGTATTCCAGAGCCACGGCGGGATATGGGTCAACCATAACGGCTGGGGGAGTGACCGATCTTTGGTGTAGCCTCGTTAGAGGGTCATCGTAAACCTTAGTGGTTTCAAAGCATTTCACCTGAGGTCTAACTCAACTGAACTCTCTCCTCCTAATATACCAGAGGGGCATCTCCCCTACCAGGATTTCTAAAAGTTTTGTGTATGGATCATTCAGGCGTTTTGAAGGACCTCAGAAAATCAATGTGATATGCAATATTGCCACGTTTTTCTCATAAACACTGATTTCGGGTATTCCAAAGCCACGGCGGGCCACGGGCCAACTACGGCGACCGGGGGAGCGACCGACTTTCGGTGGAGCATAGCTAGAGGGTCATCGTAAACCTTAGTGGTTTTGAAGCATTTCACCCTGAGGTTTCACTCAAACGAACTGAGAGTCTCTCATGTGTTTTGGTTTTGAGTAATTGATGAAATTCACTTAAGTACTAACCTTGGATCTCTAAGTGTGAATCATGAGATAGGTTGGTACATGCCATGTGATGGAGCAAGGTGAATCATGTGAGGATGGCACAAGCTCTAGCATGGTGAAGGTGGTGAAAAGGAAAATGATGTCAAGGCAAAGGTGATATAGGACACATTTTCGGTTTGGTGATCAAGACATCATAGAGGATGTGATCACGTTTAGGATAGATAGTTGTACTATCAAGAAGGGAGCTCTTAAGTATGATTACGGTTATCATGTGCCACTAGGTTCATATGCATTGCATTAAAATCAATTGAACTAGTGAAACAACCAACTCAATCCAAGATAATTGTGAACTAAAAGCTAACACACGTGCACAAGTGTTGGGATCACTTAATTAGTGTTGGCTCTTGGAAGCTTGGAGAAAAGTTGGAGGCTGTTTGGACCAAGTTGTGAGGTCCGGACGCTAGGGTCTTAAGCAGTCCGGACCATCGGAGATGGGTCCGGAAGCATACCCTAGCTTGGCAGCGCTGTGGACAGAGGTCCGGACACACTCTTTGGTCTGGACGCAGGGCACCGGACGGAGTCCGGAGTCCTAAGGCTTGCAGAGCTCCTGTGTAAAAACAGCCGGACGCTGTTGTTGATCTGGAGTAGCACTGTTGAGTGCGTCCGGAGGTGCTAAAGAGCTCAAGCAAGCTCTCGGGTGCGCTCGGGCGCCCGGGAAAATATTTCCAAACGCTCGGAGCAGCAACACCGGACGCTACTGTTGCTCAGGTCCGGAGGCACGTGGCGCGCTGCGATGCGCGCGGGAAGCAGCCGTTTCAAACGGCTAAGTGATCGGACGCTGTTTCGATGGTCCGGACCGCGTCTGAGGATGCGTCCGGAGTGGCGAGCAGAGGCTCTGTCTGTGCTGTGTGGGGGCATCCGGACGCTGTTGTTGGTCCGGACCCCCCACTGTTCTTTGTGTCCGGAGGTGGCGCGGGAAGCGTTTCTCAAAGGGAAAAACGGCTAGTTGTGAGTGTGGGCTATATAAGGTGGTATGGCCGGCCCTAGGGGTCATCTCTTGCACATTTACATCACTCACACATTTGTGATTGCTTGAGAAGCTTCCACCACTCATCCTCTACACATATTTGACATATTCTAGAGAGATAGAGTGAATCCAAGTGCATTGCTTTGTTGATTGCATCCTAGAGGCACTTGGTGATCGTCGTCATCGCAGAGCTCTTGTTATTCTTGGAGATTGTCATTTCCTAGATGGCTTGGTGCGACGAGGATCGTTGAGCGGAGGAAGGTGATTGTCTCTGGCTCCGATCGGTGGATTGTGTGGGGTTCTTGAACCTACCCCGCGGGAGTTCGCAAAAGGTATCTCTAGTGGAATCCACGTAGCTTGTGGATCCCCATCTTGTGTTGGTTGTGCGGCACCCTTGAACGGGTTTGGCTTTGATTGCCAATTAACGCGTGAACCTCCAAGTGGGTGTATCGCTACAACGTGGACTAGCTTGTTGGCAAACAAGTGAACCTCGGAGAAAAATCTTGTGTCAACTTGTCTCCTTGGTATTCATCTTGTTGATTGATTGGTTATCTATTGCTTCATCTCTTCACGTCGGTATAACCATTCTATCTTTAGCTTTGCACTTACAATCTTACTTCATTGCAAAGTAGAGCATCTAGCTTAGCTTGTGTAGCTTAGTCTAGTAACACTAGTTATCTAGTTCTTGTGTGTGACTTAGTATTCATCTTGCTAGTAACTAGAACAAGTAGGTGGCTTGCATAACCATAGAGCTAGAGGAAACTTGCTTTTCGTCATCTTTTATTCTAACAAGTTTGCTAAGTGTTGTTGTAGAAATTTTAATTAGGCTATTCACCCTCCCTCTAGCCATTACAAGACCTTTCAAGTGGTATCGGAGCTAGTACACCGTACTTAAAGGCTTAACATCCCACGGTGTTAAAATGGCTCATATCAACAACACCAAGAGGGCACCTAAGTTCGATGGCACCAATTATAGCTATTGGAAAGCTAAGATGACCACCTACATCAAATCAATCAACCGGAAGGTATGGTTGGTGGTCGACAAGAAGTTTGAGGTGGTGAATGAAGAGGCACCCACCCCGGTCGAAGAAGAGAAGCTCCAAAACAATGATATTGCCTTGAGTGCAATACATGAGACAATCTCCAAGGAGGTCTTTGAGCAAATTAAGAACTTGGAGAGTGCTCATGAGGCTTGGAAGAAGCTAGAAGAGTCCTATGAAGGGACTACATCTATGAAGGGAGCTAAGGCTTACATCTTGAAGGAAAGATTTGCTAGCTTCAAGATGAAGGAAGATGAGAATGTGCCTGATATGTTCAATAGGCTTGAGGTGCTTGTCAATGACATTAAGTCACTTGGAGAGAAGGTGGAGGACAAAGACTTCTCATTCAAGTTCCTAAGAAGTCTTCCATCAAGATTTGAGATGCTAGTCACTCTATTGGTGAGAAGTGGATTGGCTACAACCACACCAAACCAAATCCTTGGTGAGGTGATGACTGATGACCCTTTAGAGAAGACAAGGATAATATTAGAGAGAACAAGGAGAAGGATGACAAGAAAGAAGAAAAGAAGAAGAGTGTGGCATTCAAAGCCACATCATCATCAAAGGGCAAATCAAAGTGTGATGAATCAAACAATGATGAAAGCTCAAGAAATAATGATGATAGTGAAGATGAAGAGCAAATGGCCCCTTTTGTCAAGAAAATTGGCAAGTTCATGAAGAAGAAGGGCTATAGAGCTAGAAGGAAGAAGAACACCTTCAAGAGCAAGAACAATGACAAGAGGTGTTTCAAGTGCAATAGCAAGGATCACTTCATTTCGGATTGCCCACATCATAGTGATGATGAAGATGAAAAGAAGGGCAAGAAGAAAGAAAAGAAAGATGGCAAGATGTTTCTCAGGAAGAAGGGAGGCTCATATGTTGTCACTTGGGATAGTGATTCAAGTGAGAATGAGGGCTCAAGTGATGATGAGAAGAGATCAAGCAAGAAGAAGGCTCTTGCAAGCATTGCTATGAAGAACAAGATCTCTCTTTTTGACTCTCCATCGACATGCTTCATGGCTAGGCCAACTAAGGTACAATCCGATGATGAGAGTGACTCTAGTGATGATTATGATGATGAACCCACTAAAGATGAACTAATTGCAATGCTAGAAGATGCTAAGACTCACTTTGACCTCACAAGGAAGGAGTGCAAAGCATTGCTAAAGAAGAATCATTCTCTCAAGCAAGAGAACCATTCTCTCGAGCAAGAGAATCATTCTCTCAAGCAATCCTTTGATGAGCTCAACCTTACTCATGAGAGGCAAATGGATGCCCATGAGAAGCTTGGCAAAGCTCACTCTAAGCTTGAAAAAGCTCACTCTATGCTTGAAAAGGCTCATTCACTTCTTATTGAGCAAAATGAGAAAGAGCATGTTCAAACCATTAACATGGATACACCTATCATCATCACCCCAACTAACCCTTTTTGTAGCACTTCTAACTCTATCTCTTCTACTAGTGATGTTGTCACTTGTGATGCTTCACTAACGGTTGAGAATGAGAACCTTAAGAAGGAGGTTGGTAAGCTCACCCTAGCTTTAGGCAATGCCTATGGTGGGGACGCCCGCTTGCTTAAGTGCTTGGGTAGCCAAAGGTTCTCCCTTTATAAAGAGGGACTTGGCTATACCCCCAAGAAAGGCAAGGCGGCCGGCCTTTGCAACTCCAAAGCCTCGCTTTGTGAAGAGCAATGGTCGATTTTGCATTAGTTGCAAGCAAGTAGGGCATGATGAGCAACATTGCAAAATAAACCAAAGCAAGATAAAATTTACACATGCATCTATTCGCTTTGATTCTAGTTATATGCTTACCAAGGGCAAGAAAGGTGTGATTGCTAAGTACATGGGTACACCCAATGAGAGCTTAAAGAAGAAAGCTATTTGGGTACCTAAGTCCTTAGTCACTAACTTTGGAGGACCCAAACAAGCATGGGTACCTAAGAACTAAATTGTCTTGTAGGTCAATTATAAAGCCAGAGGGAGGCATTGGGTGCTTGATAGTGGGTGCACTCAACATATGACCGGAGACTCAAGAATGTTCAACTTTATCAAGCCAAATGATTGCAATGGGATTGAATCTATCACATTTGGTGACAATGGCAAAGGCAAAGTAAAGGGGCTTGGTAAGATTGCTATATCCAATGACATGAGCATATCCAATGTGTTGTTAGTAAAGAGCTTGAACTTCAACTTGCTATCCGTAGCTCAACTTTGTGATCTAGGCTTTAAATGCATCTTTGGAGTTGATGATGTAGAGATCATAAGTGTAGATGGCTCTAACTTGATATTCAAAGGATTTAGATATGAGAATCTATACCTAGTTGATTTCAATGCCAAGGAAACTCAATTGTCAACTTGCTTGCTATCCAAATCTAGCATGGGTTGGTTATGGCATAGAAGGCTTGGTCATGTTGGAATAAAACAATTGAACAAACTAGTCAAGCATGATCTAGTTAGAGGCTTGAAAGATGTGGTCTTTGAGAAAGATAAGCTATGTAGCTCTTGTCAAACCGGCAAACAAGTTGGAAACACTCACCCTAGTAAGAGCATGATGAGTACTTGCAAACCTTTTGAGCTTTTGCATATGGACTTGTTTGGACCAACTGCATATACAAGTATTGGTGGTAACAAGTATGGCTTTGTGATAGTTGATGATTTCACTAGATATACATGGGTATTCTTCTTGAGTGACAAGAGTGAAACATTTGATACATTCAAAGTCTTTGTCAAGAGATGCCAAAATGAATTTGAAACAACTATCAAGAAAGTAAGGAGCGACAATGGTAGTGAGTTCAAGAACACTAGAGTTGATGAGCTATGTGATGAATATGGAATTAGACATCAATTCTCGGCCAAGTATACTCCTCAATCAAATGGGCTTGTTGAGAGGAAGAATAGGACACTCATTGATATGGCAAGATCAATGCTTAGTGAATACAATGTGAGTGATTCTTTTTGGGGCGAAGCTATCAACACGGCTTGCTATTATATCAACCGACTCTATTGCCACAAGATGCTTGAGAAGACTCCTTATGAGCTGTTGAATGGAAGAAAGTCAAATATTGCATACTTTAGAGTATTTGGATGCAAATGCTATATCTTGAAGAAAGGTGCAAGATTGAGCAAATTTGAGAAAAAATGTGATGAAGGCTTCCTACTTGGCTACTTAACTACAAGCAAAGCTTTTAGAGTATGGAATCTTACTCATGGCATAGTTGAGGAGGTACATGATGTGTAGTTTGATGAAACAAGTGGATCTCAAGATGAGAATGCTAACCATGATGATGTGAGAGGTGAATCATTGGCCAATGCAACGAAGAACATGGATATTGGGGACATTAGGCCGAGGCAAGTGGATGATGAGCAAGATGTTGAAGATCAAGTGAATCCTTCATCCAATATGCAACTCAATGACAATCAAGCTAGTTCATCCTCTCCAACTCAAGATCAAGAAGCTAGTTCATCTACTCTACCCAATGATCAACCAAGTACAAGCAACCAACTTCCAACACTCCAACCTACCTCTATTGCAAGGGATCATTCTATTGATCACATTATTGGAGATATCACAAGTGGTGTACAAACAAGATCAAGATTGGCTTCATTTTGTGAGCACTATTCTTTTGTATCATCTATTGAGCCAACCAAGATTGAAGAGGCTTTGCAAGATGTTGATTGGGTGAATGCTATGCATGAAGAACTCAACAACTTCACAAGAAATCAAGTTTGGGAACTAGTTGAGAGACCAAAGAACCACAATGTTATTGACACTAGATGGGTCTTTAGAAACAAACAAGATCAAGATGGGATAGTGGTGAGAAACAAATCAAGACTAGTTGCACAAGGGTACACTCAAGTAGAGGGTCTTGACTTTGGAGAAACATATGCACCGGTGGCAAGGCTATAAGCAATAAGGATTCTATTAGCTTATGCTTGTGCTCACAACATCAAGCTCTATCAAATGAATGTGAAGAGTGCATTTCTCAATGGGTACATCAATGAATTAGTATTTGTGGAGCAACCACCCGGTTTTGAGATGACAAGAAACCCAACCATGTGTACAAGCTAAGGAAGGCACTATATGGCTTGAAGCAAGCTCCAAGAGCATTGTATGAGAGGTTGAGGGATTTCCTACTCTCTAAGGGATTCATTATGGGCAAGGTTGACACTACCCTATTCACCAAGAAGATTGGGAAGGACTTGTTTGTGTTGCAAATCTATGTGGATGATATCATCTTTGGGTCAACCAATCAAGAGTTTTGTGAAGAATTCGGTACAATGATGGCCAAAGAGTTTGAGATGTCTATGCTTGGAGAGTTTAGTTACTTCCTTGGTCTTCAAGTCAAACAATTGAAGAATAGGACTTTTGTTAGTCAAGGCAAGTACATCAAGGACATGCTCAAGAAGTTCAATCTAGATGAAACAAAGTCTATTAGTACACCTATGGGAACAAATGGAAATTTGGATGGTGATACTAGTGGCAACATGGTAGATCAAAAGCTATATAGATCAATGATTGGTAGCTTGCTCTATGTGACCGCATCAAGACCGGATGTCATGTTTAGTGTATGCATGTGTGCAATGGTTTAAAGCATCTCGTAGAGAGAGTCATTTGAAGGCCAACGAGGATATTGCGATATTTGAAGCTTACACCTAATGTAGGGTTGTGGTATCCTAAGGATCAAAACTTTGAGTTACTGGATACTCGCTCGGACTATGCGGGTCTAGCAAGATCGAAAAGGAAAAAGCACCTCGGGGGCACGTGTCAATTGCTTGGAAGATCACTCGTCTCCTATGGTCATCAAAGAAGCAAAAATAGTGTGGCACTCTCTACCGCTGAAGCCGAATATATTAGTGGCGGGGAGTTGTTGTGCACAAAAATTCTATGGATGAGAGCTACTTTGAATGACTTTCGGAGTCAATTCAAGCAAGTGCCTTGCTCTATTTGTGACATGAAAGTGCAATTCAAGTCACAACATCTGGTTTCAACATCAAAGAACAAAGCATATTGATGGTCCGTTCACCATTTCTTAGAGATTATCATTGAAAGGGGATCATTATCTATCACTAGTGTTGGGACCAAAGATTCAATTCGGGCCGATATCATTACCAAGCCACTAGATGAAAATAGGTTCTGCAAGCTAGGAATGAGTTTGAACAACTTGATTTCTCCAACATGAGTTGATGCACCCCCACTTATATGACATGGCCTCTACTCAACAAGAAGGTAAAATGTTGTTATGAGAGCATTCATTGCATACCTTGATAGGACTTGTTAGGAGCCTATAACTCATCACTCAAGTTTAGGCCTCATTCTTGAAAACTAAAATGTCTTTGATTGTTATATAGGTACAACTATAGATTTATGAGATGAATGTCTAGTGGGTGGCATATGACATGTTGATCGTGCTTGCAATCTAGTGTTTTGCTCTATGTTATGAACTCAAAGTGTTTAATCAACATAGGACAGATAACCATTTAGTATGTGTGGAAACAAGCTTGTCTATGGTTTAAACGAATTAAATATGCTTGGGAAAGTAGCTTAGTTCAAATCAAAGTTGAAAACAATCTTTCACCCTATTCTCACACTTACGGGACTAAAAAACTTGATTATCTTTATTTAGGTCCACCTTTTTGTGTCAATAGGATGACATAAGGGGGAGAAATTATATGGTGAAAAATATATAAAATTAAACCAAGGGGAAGTATATATTTCAAAGGGGAGAAAATAAAAATTAACCAATCATTTTGAAACACCTTGTGTGTCAATTGGATGACAAAGGGGAGAAATTATGTGACAGATATAAAACTTGACCCAAAGGAGAATCAAAATATATAATTGGGGAGAAAAGATATAAAACTTGACCAAAGAGGAAGAAGATCAAAGATATATGGGGAGCATGTCTACGGGGAGAAAATTGAAAAAATCTTTTGAAATGAGAACACACAAAATAGGTGGGAGCAAGCTCATGAACACCCTTGTTGAGCAATTTGAATGCTTGCATCTCATATGTATTGTTGCACAAAGTACTTAAATTCAATATTCATGCTTGTGTGTGTGTTTGTGAGTTGATCCCAATTGAATGATGATGATCAACTAGCTGCATAGGTGGATTAGCTCTAACCATTGAAACTTTCAAGTAATTGTATGTTTCAAGAGAAGTTCAAGATTTGGAGTCTAGCTAAACATGGTGCTAAGGGTGATTCTAAATTTCGCACTCCGATGGTTATCACGCTTCAAAGGTCTACTCTTACACTTTAGCAACATTATGGTAGCTATTGTCTCTCCCACAATGTATCTTACATATGTGGCAAAAACTTGAACCCCAACTCATGAAACACATATGTAGGGGGAGCTAATAACTACAAAATGAAATTGAGAAAACTTGTCCAAATCTTGAATCTTTGATTTAAAATGCCGTGGACAAGCAAACTCAGTTCAAAATGATTATATTTTCATATCTTTTTGGAAGGGTTGTCATCCAATACCAAAAAGGGGGGGGAGAATTGAGAGTCTCCCATGTGTTTTGGTTTTGAGTATTGATGAAACCTACTTAGGTACTAACCTTGGATTCTAAGTGTGAATCATCATGAGATAGGATTGGTCACAGCCATGAGATGGAGCAAGGTGGATCAAGTGGATGACAAGCTTAGCATGGTGGTGGTAAAGGAAAATGGTTGTGTTAAGGCCAAAGGTGATTCTAGGAACATTTTCGTTGTGTGATCAAGACATCAGAGGATTGTGTGATCATGTTTGGATAGATCGTCGTACTATCAAGGAGGAGCTCTTAAGTATGATTACGGTTATTCATGTGCCACCACTAGCTCTTGGAAGCTTGGAGAAGTTGGAGGAGTTGTTTGGGCGGCAGAGGACAGCAGTCCGGTCGCAAGGTCGGACGCTAAGGGTGTCTGGCCAACCGGACACATCACTGTGTGCATCGGCTGGCATACCCTAGCTGGCTCGGCTCGAGAAAAGAGGGTCCATATGTAGTTGATGGTCGGACTATGAAACCGGACGCGAGTCCGGAGGTGCTGGGTGTACGGGCTGCTCTCGGGTGCTCGATGAAAATATTTCCGGAACCCGTATGAACAGTTGAGTCCGGACGCTACTGGTGCAAGCGACGGAGGCACGTGGCGTGCTGCGGTGGCGCGGCGGGAAAGAAGCCGATTCAAATAGCTAGGTGACCGGACGCGGCGGACATGTCTGGACTGCGATTGTGCCGCGCGACCGGAGGCTAACGTTCGAGTGGCCAGCAGTGAAGCTGTCTCTCTGTGTGGGGGGTGTCCGGACGCTGTTGATGATCCGGCCCCCCATGTTTCTTGCGTCGGAGGTGACAGAGAGCCAGTTTGAGGGAAACGGGGCTAGTTGTGAGTGTAGGCTATATAAGGTGATATGGCAGGCCTTTGGGTAATCTCTTGCACATTTATTCACTCACACATTTGTGCTTGCTTGAGAAGTTCCATCCCTTCATCTCTAAAATATTTGAATATTCTAGAGAGATTGTGTGAATACCAAGTGGACTTGCTTTGTTTCTTGCATACTAGTGGCACTTGGTCGATCGTCGTCATCATGGGCTCTTGTTATTCTTGGAGATTGCCATTCATAGATGGCATGTTGTGACGAGGATCATTGAGGGATGAAGGTGATTGTCTCCGGCTCCGATCGGTGGATTGTTAGGGATTCTTGAACTACCCTGTGGGAGTTCGCAAAAGTTTATCCCTTAGTGGAATCGCGTACGCTTGTGGATCACCTTCTGGGTTGTGTGTTGGTTGTGCGGCACCCTTGAATGGGTTGGCTTTGATTGCCAATGTAGCGCTGTGACACCTCCAAGTGGGAGTATCGCTACAAACGGGGACTAGCTTGTTGGCAAACATGTGAACCTCGGAGGAAAAATCTTTGTGTCAACTTGTGTCTACGAGAGGATTTCTGCTTGTTGATGATGGCTCTTCCCATTGTATTCTCTCATGGCGGTCTAACCCTCCTAACTCTAGCTTTGGCCTGTTACATTTCTTCATACTTGCAAAGTTAGAGTCGCTCTATAGTTTGTGTAGCTTAGTTAGAGCTTTCTAGGTTGCTAGCTTTTGTTGTGTGACTCCGTATCATCTTGCTAGTTGTCGACGAAATTGCATCGCTAATCTACTTGGGGGAGGATACCCACGGTGTAGATTGGTTAGGCGGAGTGGTTGTACCGAGTTATTTGGTGTGTTGGCGACGGCGATCAAGCTGTAACACATGGGGTTGACATGAGACGATTTAGATAGGTTCGGGCCGGCACAACCGCCAATATACCCTTACCGTCCTGTGTTCTAGTGGCTAGATTGTGTTGTATATCGGGTTACAAGATCTGTGTATGATCTAAGAGTGTTGTGAGAGATGAATTCGAGGGGGGTTCCTGCTCGCCTTATATAGCCGGGGGCGTGGTTACGATTTCCATATCCTAATAGATGACGATCGTTCCTATGGCAAGGGATCGAGTCTATCTAGTAGGGTCTTCATGGCGAGCAAGTATTCTCAAGAGTCCTTGGCGAGCACGACGGGCTGGTCGTGTGCCACAAGGCCTCGTAGGCTTGGCCGTCTCCTGGTCAGTAGGCCAGGAAGGTCTTGGGGATATTGCCGAAGTTATATCCCCAACAAGTCCCCTGAAGCACGTTGTATTCTTCTGGTGAGCCCGCAGCATAATCCTGAAGAGGTGTCCAGTTGGTCGCCATCACGTACTGCGCCCATCGTAGAGGTGCGACCAGCATGCTGGTCGAGGCGGGTGTTTGGAGCGGTCTCCCGACCAGGTTGATGCAGTTCGAGAACGTAGTAGCTTGGCGTGACGGTGGGTCGCATGCGGATGCTGCGCCTGCTTGCTGGAAGAATGTGATGTCGCTGAAAGAAAGGAAAACTTTTGAAAGTCTTTCTTTGGTGAAGTGTACCACTTAGGTCTGCAAAAAACCGCACTTCAAAACAGCAGAGCTTTTTTGTGAACAAAATTAGTACATTCAGCGCGAGGTGACTGTACCCACTTAGTCCCCGAGCATGTGGTGGCAGGTGGAAAGTATGACGTGGCCCAATGCTTTACAAAGTAATGCATAAGTAATATGAAATGGAGCATGATTTTGCAAAAATGACTGCGAGTGCTCATAGCCCCGAGCCTTGGTGTAGTAGAGACAGGCTTCCTGCATCAGGATCAAGTAGTAGAAAAATAAAGGGATTGAAAGACTGCGTGTAATGATAAATGACTGCGATACCCGTAGCCCCCGAGCCTGATGGAAGGAGCTCAGAAAGGATTCTTGTTCGGGCCCTTCTGGTTTTTGTTCGCAGTACCGGGAGTCAGTCACGGGTATTGTCCTTCGGTGGCGTTTTTAGGTGTCCTGGTCGCAGTCCCCTAAAGCCCTTCTCTGGTGTGGACGACGCAAAGTCGCGCCTGTCGGAGATGTGACAATGCCCGAGTGTATTAACTATGGACGGAAGTCCCCGAATTTTTGTTTGTGCAGGTTACCTTGGTTATCCTTGCCCCCCCCCTGGCCGTTTACCAGTTTTTACTATAGACGTCCCTGCTCTTTCTGCAAATTCACAAACGATGTGCTGCCGTCCCTGGGAACTGGTTTATTGGGAGACTGGCAAGAAAGATTATTGCTGTTGTTGAGACAAAAATACGTCAGATCCTTGAACACCTCGGGCTAATACCGAAATTCGATCTTCCAAGGTTTTTTTGGGTGTGCCAATCGATTAGACCCAATAATCGACAAGGATGATAACTAAAACAACGATGAACGAGACGACGGCGATGCGTCCGGAAGTCAAAGCTCAGATTGCTCAAATGCGGAACTCGCGACGTAGACAGAGGTCTTGTAGATGCAGCCCGTTGAGATCGTAAGAACTCGTAGATAAACTAGCAACTAATGCGATAAAAGTAGATGCTGTAAAAGTAGATAAAAAGTAATAGATTTGTTTGATTGATATTGGATCTCTTTTTCTCATACGCCCTAGGTACATATTTATACTCTAGCAGGAGTTGTACATAGACAGAACTCATACCTAAACAAACTCCTATTTTTAAGGAAATAAAACGACCTCGTGCAAGAGTCGAACTCAAAACTATAGAAAACGATATTAATTACTAATTTCCATATCTTCTTGCTCCTCGATGAAGCCTTCCATCGGTAGACCCCTCAATCTGCAACCTTTCCTACTATCATTGGCATCTTTCGGCTGACGTCAGCTATATCCCGCCTCCATCGGCAATGTTCCCGATTGGCAATATTCTTTACCATCGGCAACCTCTTCCGTCTCCACAAGTGGTCGACTAACAACACTTCGATGCTGATAAAAGCAGTGATCACTTCCTTGCTGATAATGCAATCAAATCATATTGACACGTCCAGAAACGGTGTCAACACATGCCCCCCAATTTCGGAGTATAAAATATCTTATGCACCGAAATTTGCTCTACTATAATCTTTCCCCCCAAAATTCCATTGCCATCTCGATTACCGCGCATCGTCACTATAAATTACCAACAACTCCCGCAACTGTAGCATCAACATTCCAATTCCTCGTATCACCACGCAAATCAATGCAATATCCTTCCATATTCCTGTTCAGTCAGAAAGGAAAATTCGAAAACGCCCTTTAACCTAGGCCTATAAAGACCACCGTCTGTCCTCTCTTTTACCTTGAGCTCACATTTTCACCTTCATTCCAACGTCATCTCTGAAGAGCACTATTCCAGTGGCGGTTCTTCCTTCTTTCATCAGGGAGGCGCGACCCTTGCAAGAACTTTGCTTCAATGGCGATCAACTTCACTTCTTCCGCGGTAATCTTTCTTCTTCCCTGTCATATATACTGCAGCTTTATCCTTCCGCATCGCTTTTCAATCCCTTCTCTCTTTTTCTCTTTGCTTTCTCGATCTAGGAGATGCGTAACAAAATAGTGATCCCTACCGATCAAGAACATCTCTGTTGTTTAGGTCCGATGGGAAATTCCGATCCAACTGACCTTATCAATGCAGAAACTAATCGTATCCCCTTCAGAGCCGAACATTCGAGTTAGGGTTATGGACAGATGCATTCCGCTCTTGGCCCAAACCTACCAAAGGGTGGAAAAACTGGTATCTCAGGATGTCTAGGTCACAACAAGCTTATTGGTCACAACGCAACATCGACCAATGTATCAGATTGTCTATTGCCGATATGCCAAGAACGAAAATATGATGATTGCTGCTTCATACTTCTGGTCTGATACGATGAATGATTTCTATTCCGACACGACCAGCTACCCCTACAATCGCCGATGTGCACATGCTTACCGACCTCGACTCTCCTCTATCGATAGTGCTGCCCCTTTTCAGAGGAAACCTGAACATCGAGTGACACACACGCACATCGGTGGCTGGACTGGATATATCCAGGAATACCAAAAGACCGAATCGGTAAACCAAAGAGAGCACACCATCTTTCTGAATATGTGGCTGGAAAAGTTCATCTTTTGTGGTAGGACATTGGACCTACCAATATGTATCTCTCTGCAGCAGAACTTCTAGCCCACGGAAATCTTCCCCTTGGTCGATACCTTCTCGGCTCAGTCTATCATCTCCTGCACCAAGTATCAGAAAGAATACTGGTAGGCAAACCATCGGTAACCTCGAGGTCCTTGGTGGTTTATCAACTTGTGGCTAAATGCCCATATGCACAAATCCCCCCTCCAATTCGACTTATTTAGCCAGCAGTTTCAAGAGACCTGCCTGAGGACTATACACCCGACGAAGATGAATCGGCAACCCGTTCTCCTCTCAAACCTTGGAGAAGTCATTATAATGCTACCAGGAACCGATGCCAATGAGGGCTAACTTGGCAGGTTTTTCCAGAGATTGTACTGTGGGATCCCTGCTGCAAAACGGGTTTGGTGGCCTTATGTCGATGAGACAACCGATTCCCACTCTCTTTCAATCTTACCGATGGAAACACACCACAGAGTGAAAGAATTATAAAAGCCATTCTCATTCCTTGGTCATCCCAGTCAACATCCTCGGAACCGGGAAGAACACTCCTCCAACATACGAATTCTACTATCCATCATAGCCGCAAGACAGCTAGCGCTCGGTCATTACCGATCAAACTTAGCTATGCCGATGTGATAAAACCAAGAGAAGTTATCTCCAGTGCTATGGATTGGAACAAGATCGTCAATCTCCCGCCTCAGGCTAATGTGACCAATATTGATCTGTCTTCTTGGGCACCAATATCTTTTATACCAATCTTTTATTCTTGGTGGCAAGAGTGAAGAATCAATTGTTGCCCCGTCATCGCATACTATCGGCACCTGATGATGCTGATTATATCATTCCAACGATGCGGTAAGTTTATTTTTGACATCATTTTTCTGTTTAATTCCTTTTCAAATGCACTGTAACTGATCTTATCTTAACAGGTCGATGATCCAATTCCAAGCCAAAGCAATAGTGGCAGGACCTTTAACTTACGACCGATAAATCCTATATCGGTGATCGATAGTAGGGCTCCTTCATTGGCTACCCTTATGTATGGAAAGGCACCCAAAGTCACCCTCAAACCCAACCAAAACAGATTGGGACTGCTGCTACTCCATCGCCCGCTGTCGTTATCCTGTGCAAGCTTTCGAGGTAACAATCTTATCTCACTTATGTCGATTACAAACTCTCATCGGTGATGTTCACTCAATTGCACAACATGCTCTCTTTTGTAGCCAACGAATTCATCGCAGCTGTTTCAAATGTACAAGCTTCTCCAACTCAGTCTGCCGATGCCCCCCAAGTGAAAAAATCTAAGCGCCAAGGCTCCTCAAGCGCTGCTCCTCAACAAAAACGCCCAAAGCCATTAACCGGAGTCATATCACCGGCTACATCTCCTCAAGATCATATCGAACACACCAAACACTAGAGCCAGCGTCGGCTTCCATCCCTAAGCAATTACATGCTGAGATTCCTGACCAAGGGACAGCACCATCACCGCAAAGGCTGGTTGTAACAGAAACATCATCGGCATCGGCACCAGCATCAGCGTCAACCGTTCACCCTACCGAGGCAAATCTATCGGCAACTATTGCTGATCTTCCAGACGCAACTAGGCCAACCACTCTATCAAGCCCGAGGCGAGAAATGTCTCTAAAGCAGGTATACCGACGATTCATTATAAATTTAGCACGATACAAATTCTTAACTGACGAATTTTAATCCCTTTTCTTTTCAGGCCCAAGACTCCCCAACAGTCTATTCTCCTTTGCCATCAATATCCCAGATGATGATGAAGAGGAAGAAAGTTCTGTTCCATCCTCAGACATCGTATCGACAGAAATAAAGTCTAACTTGAAGCAATACTATTTCTACTGTAGCAAAACACATCCCAACTGATCCAGGACTCCAACGCAGTAAGGATAGCCTTCAAAAGAGATTCAGGGCCAACCCCTGCCGATATCGAAGAAACACTCTTCCAAGCAGCGTATCTTGAGAGCCGACAACTTCAATATCAAAGAGCTTCACGCCGTATTGCCGATAGAGCTGCCCAAACAAAACTTGAAGAAGAAATACTTAAGTTCAAGCAAACTGCGGACGAAAAGCACAAGGACATCATTCCGTCTAGAAGCGTCTGGCGGCGCGCTTGAACAAGAGATCATGCATCTATCGGCACGAAAAGAAGAGCTGCTAGCCGAGCTGAAGAAAGTTGATGAAGCTTTAGGCGCAGCTACTCAAAAGAAAGCTCAACTCCTCGTTGTCGCCAAATCTCTACAACAAGAAGAGATACCGACGCTCGCGAAAGCCCTCCTGTTGAAGAGGAAGCTCAAGCCAGTTGAGGGCTCTGCCGATGACGACGCCAAAGAGATAGAAGAAGCCAATCAAATCGCCTTCGCGCAATTTCATCTATCCAAACTCTGTTGTAATTTGTCACATTTGAACTTGATAACTGACCCATATGTAACATAACGCTGACGCTTTTCTATCGATGCTTTGTATGACCAACCCACTTCGTGAAGTAATCGGTAGCAACAAGTACGAATTTATACCCTTTACTTGATTAGCACACGAGGATTACATCGGCACGCCATCTGTCGGCATGGTTAAAAGCCAGATTCAACAAGCAACCGATGTTCCACTATGAATCGGTCTAGACCAGGCATCTCTGTATAATCCCAAGCAAGACAATCTTTATATTCCTTTAATAAATCGACTAGTTGCTGCTTACATTGAGAATCTAACTTAGCATTAATAAAAGTTGATCTAGGCCTGCTATCATCGTCGATATCCACTTCTAATAAAATCATCGCCGATGTAAACTCCTCCCCGAGCTTTCCATCATCAGCGAACCGATCCATCAAAATGCTTCTTCAGAACTGACTGCTTAGATCGGTATGATTCGATAATCGGCAATCTTGAAGGCTTCTGTATCCCACGCCTCACCCGACATACACTTGGTCTGCTCATAAGTTTCTGACTCTGCCGATGCAATAACCGACGAGATTTCACTCTAGACCACTTCAATATTATCTCCAACCCACTGAACCAGACTTTGATGCATTGTGGACGGGATACAACAATTGGCATGAATCCAATCTCGTCCCAAAGCAAGTTGTAGGGACCCTTGCCGTTGATCACAAAAAACATTGTCGGCAAAGTTTTACTGCCGATGGTCAACTCAACGCATATTGCTCCCTTAGCTGGCGATACGTGCCTTCAAAATCTTTGAGCATGATGTCAGTTTCGGCTAAGTCTTGGTCACCTTTCCAAGCTTCCTGAATATGACATACGGCATGACATTGATTACTGCTCCACCATCTACTAGCATCTTCGATATCGGCTGCCTGTCCACTTTGCCTTTAACAAAATAAAGCCTTCATATGCTGCCTCTCATCGTCAGCGGGCTTCTCGAAAATAGCCATCATAGGATCTAGCATTAACTGCGCTGTCTCAGCATCATCTCCCAGTATCGATAGGCCCCATGAACTCTATCGGCAACATGACAAACCATATTGACATCTGCCGATGGGCCCCTCTCCTTGTGTTTCGGTCTCCACTGCATGACTGGAGAGTTTTCACCATTATACATTCTGCCTGACGCTCCGCGCTGGATTTTTCTTTCTGAGTTTTTCATCAGACTCTTGGGGCACCATTGAGGAAGCTGGTACTGAGTCTTCCAAACAGGCTGGTACTGCTTTTCTCTATCGACGCTTGTACCACCTCTTATATTCGGGTCTCGAGAAAATATTTCTTCATCGGGTACTCTCGCATCTGCCATCTCTCAATTCTTTCCTGATATTCACGTTTGCCAAGCCTATCATGCACGCTGAGCTTGCCCCCCAGCCGATCATGTACCAGATCCCTTTTCTCTGATCGGCCTGGCACAATCCGACGCTCGATCATCAAAACGGGGCTTCTTCTCTGATCGAATCCGCGGGATAATACCCATTCATTCGGGACAATTATCGGCAGTGGGCAGCTTGATACCTCTTCAACAATGAACAAAGAAAGGGCACTTCCAGTGATTTTTATGCGATACCATTCTTGGCGCCTTTCTTCTCCTGCTGCCGACATCGCTCTTCCTGCGATTGCCGATAACCCCTTCGTGACTGTCGATGTGTAATCACAACACCATATGTACACATCCACGGGAATCCCTGGAGCTACCACCTTCATCGGTAATCCTCTTACCCTTTTTATCATCGGAGATATCCCTTACATCATTCACAGATACCTGATGTTTTGGATCTACCGATACACTTTCTTGGCAGCTTCCGATGTCAATACTCTGGTCTTCCCACTGATCTCTACCATATTAGCAGGAAACGGGTGTTGATCAATCTTCATTGGCTTCTGGGTCCTTCGAATTTTCAAATTTGACTCGCCAGATTCAATTTCTGATTGCAGCTGCTGTCTGAAAACTTTGCAAATCTTTGTATTGTGTGAAGTTGCATCATGCCACTTACAATACCTCATCTTTCTGAGCTCTTCCGCCGATGGGATTACTTGATTAGGTGCTAGTTTAATTCGCCCTTCTTGAAGCAATAGATCCAATATCCTATCAGCCTTGGTGATGTCGAAGGTGAACCTCCCAGAATCTTTCTGACCAAACGGGCAGACACTGGCTTCTTATTCTTTACCATTCCCCAGCGCGATACTTGCCTCTCCATTGGACTCAGAATCTTCCTCCTGTTCGATAAAGGGCACCCTCTTTCCCCAAGTCTTTTTAGGTTCAAAAGTTTTCACCTCCTGATTATCAACTCTTTGCACAAGGTGACTTAAACTTTCAAACTCTTGGAACATATTTATCCTTGATGTGCGCAGTAACCCTTGGAACGCCAAATCTGCCAATGTCGATCATCAAGCACCAATTATAAAAACTTGTTCTTTACATCCCACAGTCTCTAGATAAAGCTTTCTACCGACTCATCTTACGCTGTTTCAACTTCATTAAATCGGTAATCTTCTTCTCATAAATGCCAGCGAAGAAGTATTTATAAACGCCCTCTCTAAAATCGGCCCAGGTGATCACAGAATTTGGGGGTAACGAAACAAACCATGTGAATGCCGATCCAGATAATGATGACAAAGAACAACCTCACCCTTAGTTCATCCTTGCTGGCTGCTTCTCCACATTGGATAATGAAGCGGTTGATGTGTTCCATCGTTGACGTATCATCCGGGCCCAGAGAATTTGTGAAATCTGGGACCTTGTACCGATTTTGGGAGGGAACCATATCATACGCCGGAGGATTACGGCTTCCATAAGAAACGTATTGATTTTAGGTTTTAAAGCCGAACTGTTCTTTCATCACTTCGGCGATTTTGTCGGTCCATACGCATTCTGATCTTGCCGATGCATCGGCGGGACGTTGACTGGTTGAGTTTGGGTTTATACACCTCCTCAGAAACAATCGGCGCAGATGCGACATTGGCCTGCTGCATGTCATACATTGGTTGATTCGTCGATGGATCACTTTGAACACCTGCCGAGAGGTACTGTGGCGTCATATTCACCGGCTGATAGATTGATCCCTCATTTTGAATATTCTCGGTACTAAGTCCAAACCCGGGATTATAGTTCATCGGCATAACATTTGCTAATGGCCGATAAACATTCGACGCCTGGAGCGCTGGCATCCTAGTCCCGAGGGTTCACCATCATAGGCGATTCAAAAACCATAGCATCCCGTTGCATCGCAAAGAGCTTCCTATGGTTGCGCATAAGGCATCTGAGGCATTCACTATCTGAAGATTTCCCACAATAATTGTACAACTAGAGAAGTCGAAGTAATGTTTGTCGGGACCATCGGCGTGTTTGAAGCTACCCCATGGCACAGGAGCCTTCCATACCACATTGTTACCCTGCACTGATCCAGAATCACCAGATTGGCCTGGAGGCAACCATACCCCACCAGTTGGCAGGAGTTGGTTGTCCGTTTGCCGCAGGCCCTGACATTGCCGATGCCAAATGGATCTGTACTCAATCGAGTAACGCTCACAGGACTTGATCTGGATAGCGTGCTCTCATCGGCATTGGGTTCTCCGTCTGGAGAGATGTTGCTGGAACCACCGATGAGATCGTACAGATGCCCTCTAGGTTAGATATGCGGACCAACATACTGGGGTGCCGTCCTTCCTTGAAAGATTGTACAACAACATTGTGCACGTATTGGACAGCACACTAGAGTGGCTAATTGATGCTTGATTTAAAGCAGAATTAACCATCTCTTGCAATTTACCAGGATTGGCATCGAAAGTGACTTGCCGAGGGCGCCGACAATTCTTCTTATGAATAGCATCGCCGCTCCTGTATAAGCTGAAGGATTTCAGATACAATTGCTTGTACCCCCTCCATAGCTTGCTCCATAGCCGCTTCTGATTATCTTTCAGATCTGCTTCGGGGACTTCAAAGACATTGTCCTAATGGAACCCGTTGCATCACCCATAATCAACAGATAACTGTGATCAACGGATGTATAATTGGTCCCACCGGTTGTGCCAAAAGAGGTGTTGACACAAAATACCCTCAGATCCGGAACACCCTCGGGCCAATACCCGAATTCGATCTTCCAAGGGTGCCAGTTGATTTGACCAAATAATCAACAAGGATGATAACTAGAACAACGATGAACAAGACACGGCGATGCGCCCAGAAGTCAAGCTCAGATTGCTCAAAGCGGAACTCACAACGAGACGGAGGTCTTGTAGATGCAAGCCCGTCGAGATCGTAAGAACTCTAGATAAAATAGCAACTAATTCGATAAAATAGATGCTGTAAAAGTAGATAAAAAGTAATAGATTTGTTTGATTGATATTGGATCTCTTTTTCTCCATACGCCCTAGGTACATATTTATACTATAGCGGAGATGTACATAGACACGACTTATACCTAAACAAAACCCCTATTTTTAAGGAAATAAACAACTCGTGCAAGAGTCAAACTCAAACTATATAAAACGAATATTAATTACTAATTTCCATATCTTTCTTGCCTCCTCATGACACCTTCCCCTCGGTAGACCCCTCAATCCGCAACCTTTCCTACTATCATTGGCATCTTTCGGCTGACGTCAGCTATATCCCGCCTCCATCGGCAATGTTCCCGATCGGCAATATTCTTTACCATCGGCAACCTCTTCGTCTTTCCCCCAGTGGTTACTAACAAAAACTTCGAGGGCCCATAAAAGCGGTGATCACTTCCTTGTCAATAAATTTCAATCAAATCATATTGACACGTCCAAAAATGGTGTCAACAGCTGTAAATCATATAATTGACTGTAGGGGAATGTTATAGAAGGGGGGTAAATGGGCCGAAACGTGTGAGGAAGATAGGGGCCCAAGTCGCGACGCAAAAAGTGGGCGTGGCGGTTCTTATTTCGTCAGCGCAATTTCCCAAAAACCCTGGAATGCAAAGCGTTTCGCCCCTTGGTATAAAAGGGACGGCGGCGGGGGCGGTTTCCACATCTTTGGTTCCCAGTGAGGCGTTGTGCAATCTCCGATCCGCTTTTCTCACCTCCGTGATCTTTTTCAATATCAGTTCGCCACTGTCGTATCCATTTAAATGGCCCCCCGGGAAGAACCCGAGAAACCACGCATTCGTGAGGAAGGGGGAGGCTTCAAAGATGGTGGATGTACTTCCGGATTGGACCAATCAGTGGGCCAAGTGTACTTTGAAGGGGAGATATTCAGCTTCTCGTTATTGCTGGTATTCTTCAGGACAAATCTCTTTTTAATTGGGGGCAGCGACTGGGGAGGAGTTCCCGACTCCTGACACTGGTGAGGGGATGTCGTCTTTGAGTCCTTCTCTTGGCGTGGATTCGGGGTTCCAGTTCACCCTTTTCTTCGCAATCCCCTTGGAATATTACAAGATTGCGTTATGCAACCTCCATCCCAACTCGGTGCTGCACGTCCCCGTTTTTGTGCATTTTTGTGAGGCGTTTCTTGGAATTGAGCCGCATTTCGAGCTTTTTTGTTATTTGTTCGACTCAAGCCGAATGGGACTACCGCATCGCGGGTTGTTGGCTCTGTATACCTTTAGCTTCGGGAGGGTATGACGGATGTGTAATTGCACTCTGTTGCCTTCGAAGATTCCGGGAGTACAAGTCTCTTTTGGTTCTATGTTCCCCAGGGGGGACCGTGTGCGCGTGGTGATCTGGCACATATCCCGAAAATCGCAACCTAGCTGGTCGGCAGCTCCTTCGAAGGTGGCGATGGACCAGGTGAAGGAGCTGCTGGCGTTGATTGGATTGGTCGTCAGTTGATGGTTTTTGCTGTTGGCTGAGTTTTGTGATGAGAGGTTGTTAGCCTTGCAAGGATGGGGTTCATCCTTCCTTTCTTTATACTGGTCGCAGTGACCCTACCCGTGAAGCACCCCAAATGTTAGAGCAAGGGGAAAGGGATTTGATCGTGCTTCTGTAATTTTTTTATCTTTCCTTGCCCTACTGTTGAAATCACGGGATGCGTTTCGTGATGGGCTGCCTCCGCCGTCGGTGAGTCTCGACTTTGTCTTTGTAGCGACTGTCTAATTTTTTGTATTTTTCGGTGGTTTCGACTCAAACCTTTTTGGGTCAGATCATGGGGCCCTTTTTTTTTCTCGAGTTCCGTCAGCGGAGTGGCCCCCTTGGTGTGGATCATAAAGGGATGTGGACGATATACTTGGTGAGGTGGCCCGCGAGTCTTCCGACGAGGGTGTGGCCCATGGGCCCCTTTGGGGTAGGAGACCCAAGTACATGGTGTTTCGACCCGGGAAGGCGCCCAGCTGATTTGCCTCGCAAGAAATAAGCCGTCATAGAGACCGGGGGCAAATTTGTAATCAACGAGGGCACCGTCCGACTGGGTTCGTCGTCCGATTCGTCTGATGAGGGGTCGAGTGGTAGTGTCCGCCCCCCCGAGCTTAGATGGAGAGGGATGTTCGCGCTCAGTCTCAAAGCGGTTGCCGGTGATTTCTTTGGGTGGCGCACCTTGTTGCTTCGTCGGGGCGCCCGCCCATGGGTGCTTCAATAGGGTTCGCGGAGGGGTTCCGGGGGCCCGGCGGTTCGTCAGGGCTCGTCGGAAATCATATCTGTGAGTGCTTCATTTTGTTCGAGTTCTAGCACTTTTGTCAATTTGCTTGTGATGCTGCTTTTGATAGAGCGTCGAGCTCTGAAGACCCAACGGTGGTTTCGTGACGAAGGGTCGGAAAGTCGCTGGGGTCGTGTGGAAATCTCGGAGAGGGGTAGTGCCCCTGCATCGACTGATCCCCCTGCTTGTGAAGTGACCCTGCGTCGAGTGAGCAGACTGCGTTGGTAATGGTGCCGATGGTTCCGGTCTTGGGATCGGGGCCAGATTATGGTTCTGTGCCGAAGTCGTCATCCTTTTTGGCATCGGACCTAGGAACAGTGAAGGAAAAGAGGTCGGCGATGGTGTATAGGAGCCGGAGGTGGTGGAGGAGATCCCCCGTGTTAGAGAAGAAACCGAAGGCGGCACCAATTCGTACTTTCCCATCTTGACGGTGAGGATTGCGTTGTTATCGAGGAAGACGAGGCCACAGAAGAGACAGCTGCCCTTCTTAGAGATGCAGCGAACTGCTCGGCTGATTCAAGGGAACTTCGGGTTCTTGGCTTAACTGTGCATTGTCTTCGCGCTTTTTGTGAATAGGCATCATGTCATCGCAGGGATTGTTTTAAGTCGGGGGGATAGCGTAGTAAAGATGGCCGACCACTTCGAAGTGTCGCTGGAAATAAGGGCTCAAGGTGACATTTTCCTGTCGAAGGTCGTTTGCGGGCTGGGAGAGCTTGGACACAGGCACCG
>CM039135.1:46648450-46886847 GCA_022036555.1 Microstegium vimineum
GGTATATCTGCTGAGTTGTGTTAAGTTCTTGCAGATACATCTAGGCACCACCTTTTATAAGCAATATTGTTCTTCAATATTTTTTGTGGAACTTTCTAAAAGTAAAATAGTTGCTTGAAAGTTCTTGCATAACTATAGTGGACGGTGTAGATCAAGGGTAGATGGTGTGCACATCAGGTGCGTTGTGGAGTGTCTTAGTGTGTAAGAAGATTAACTTCAGACGAGCTTCCCATTCTTTATATGTTACCACACATGTTTTAATCCTTACCTCATTTCTATTTGTTTATTACATCACTGTTCTAAATTTCATTTCAGAGTGAAGGACATCACCAAATATTAACTAGAGAACTGGAAGCTGTTGGTCTCCGTCTTAACAAAAGACCTCCCCAGGTATGTATATGCATGCACAGTTGAAAGTGTGACAAATATAAATGAATGTAGAAATTGATACAAGTATACTTATGGAACACTTAAATTGTTAGACCTTCTGGGTGCTCAGATAAGTCTATCTTTAAATGGTAGTTCGAAGAATGGAACATTCTTAATATTCTGGGCACGACTCCAGTCCATAGATCATGTACTTATATCAGGCTTACAGTGAAAGGCAGTGTCTGAATGATGACTAGCTTGACATCGCCAATCAATGAATGCCACTTCCCATGGAACCTCTATTGCAGCGTGCCCCTGGGAATCTGTGTATTGGATGACATGTATTGCATGAGCTTCTAAACCTATCATTCCATGAAAGTCTGAATGTCTGACTAGTGCATAATTCATACAGACCATAAATTCAACTGATTGATTTTTTCTGTGCTAGTATTTTTTTCTTAATTATCATAAAGCACTCAAAAGTTTGTTCAACCAATCGATCTCACAGACCTACACTCCTACTCCATATTCCTTACTCAGCAGGAACATACATTAGTTTCGCATGTAGTAACATCAAGTGGTCAAACACATTTATAGCCGTTTAGGTAGGCTTGGTCCCATGCCATAATCATGCACAATGTTCAAGAACGCGATGTTAGGCGCCCGCCTGGGCGCACCTTTGCGCTGGGTGGAGGGGTACCACCTTGCCTAGGGGGGTAGGTGGTACCCTAGAAAGCTCCAGCCTGGCGGCAGCGGTATGCTTGTAGATCCAACCAAGGCAGGGAGCGTGTGGGCGACGCTGATGTCGGGTGAAGGTCGCTGGTGGGGGAGGAACAACGGCGGGCGCATGCTTGTTCGGCGGCAGAGCAAGCGAGAAAGAGATGCGGGAGAGGGAGAGGAACCGGCGACTACGGGGGCGGACTGAGAGAGAGAGATGCGGCCATGCGGGAGGGGGGAGAGAGAGAGGCGCTGGGTCCGTGTGCGACTGGGTGGGAGGCGAAGGGGATAAGGTGTGTGTGGCTGGGTGAGAGGAGGCGAAGGGATAGATGATAAGGTGGAGCTGGGCCTTTTCGATGAGCCTTTCTTCCAAATTTAGGTCCACAAGTCTCCTGTTTTTTCTTTTCCTTAAGGTAATTCAAGGTAACATATGTGTGTGTGTATATAAAAATATTAAAACACTTAGAGAAACGCCTTAAAACGCCTAAGCTCTAGGTTATGGGTCAGCGCCTAGAAACTGCCTAGCGCCTTCTTCAACTTTGATCATGCAAGTGTGCAATGTCAATGGCATAAAATGAGTCCTGTATCTAGACAAACCACTATTTCAAATTTGTTGCATGTTGAAGTTGTCATATCCATGACAAGTTGCAACATTTGGGTACTATACGATGTGAATGTTGGATGTGGATATCATGGATGGGGCCATGGGGGGTCTGAGTTAAGGTTCGACTTACCATGGGAAGTTAGCAAGCTCCAAATCACTTTTTTACTTCTCACTGAACATTTTACCCTATACTACATGAATTTTGAATTGTTATCCTTATTGGCAAGTGCTGACCTAATACTTGTGTAACTTGACCAATGAACTATATGACCATATCTCTTGGAGGAGGCCTAAATATGTACTTGTGTAGTTCTGTGTCACCAACTATACTCTGTTGCTTCTGACTTATGGGGTGTGCACTTATAGCTTCTATGATCCTTCTTGTCACCCTTTTGTACAAATAGATACACTTCAAAAGGAAGAAGACTGGTGGGATTTCTTTCTATACCACTGCGCCTTTGACTCGTATTGATGAGAAGCTCTGCTATCAGATTCTGCACGAGTACAAAATTCATAATGCTGAGGTGTGTGGATATGCTTCTGGGTATGCATGTGCATGTCTTCTCTGTCGACTCAACTATTTTGTTTATTGTAGGTGACTAGGTGTTATTCCGTGAAGATGCTACTGTGGATGATCTCATCGATGTTATCGAAGGAAATCGAAAGTACATCAAGTGTGTTTACGTATATAACAAGATTGATGTTGTTGGTATTGATGACGTAGATAATCTTGCTCGGCAACCAAATTCACTAGTTATCAGCTGCAATTTGAAGGCATGTTTCATCCGTCACCTGCATATCTATCGAATTTTGTAATGATCTATCCATGATTTGTTTGTCATCCTCGAAAGTTATATTGCTTTATTGACATCTTTAAATAGCGGTGCACTGTACCATTTAGGTCTCTATAGTTGATTCTGTTTTATATCTCTATATTTTTCATTGTGACAAACTGTTTGTTTTTTGCAGCTGAACTTGGATAGGCTACTGCCGAGAATGTGGGATGAGATGGGCCTAGTGGGTGTATACGAAGCCACAGGGTCAGCAGCCTGATTGCACAGATCCAGTTGTTCTTTCTACTGTAGGTTCTCTTCCCTTCACTTGGCTGCTTTTCACTCGTTGATGCTCCAAGGAACAGGGGGAACATGCTGGCTGACACACGGATACTTCCATTTCCTAGGCCCACGGTTGTATTGTACAGGAAGCTGCACCTCTGTGCTGAAATATGTTTGTGCATGAAAGCTTTCGATGGCTGTTTGTGCAAGAAAGCTTGCACTTCTCTCGATGGTTGTTTGTGCAAGAAAACTGTTTCTATACAAAATTGGACATGAAGTACAGTTGCTAGCAATTTGTCCACAATGTGATTGTTATGAATCAGAAAAATCAGAGCAATTGTATAAGATTTGTGTTCGTTTTATAAATTGTGGGGAATGTTATAGTTTCACAGGAATACAAAAGAAGGTATTGTATTGCTAGCTTTTTGAAACAATATTTGGCTTCTGCCCATGTACCAGCTGTCTACTCAAGTGCTCTCTTCAGCAGCCTGCTTTAGATGTGATGGCCAGATAGTCATGTAGAGTTCTTACATTCGCCCTCTATTTGAACTGTGATCATACATAGGCTTATACTAATCTTTCAAAAACTTTATTTGTCATACCACAGGGTCTTCAAGCTTGGACAATATTTGGACTGCAGCTCTGCAAGTTAAGTTAAGCACACCACTACACCAGTGGTTAGTTGCCCTCAAGCTCCAACGGTGCTTCCATCAGTTGCAACAGCATAGCACTTTGTATTTCTGTGAATGCAATTTTGCGATGACGAAATGAGGTGACCAATCCCACATGTAGAAATTGACAATGTGGCATATTACATATAGTATATTATACTATTTCTGCAGTTACTTTTGTTGTTTTCGTTCTCCATAAAAATATATTTATCATGGCATTTTTACAATTTTTTACTTGTTAGTATTTCTATGATAGGGGAGTGCAGTACTGCAGTGCCTGAAAGTTCTCAATAAATTTGTTACTTCCTCTATCCTAAATTACAAGACATTTCAAGAATCTTGGAGAGTCAAACAACCTCAAATATTTTAAGTTTAATCAAAATTATAGATAAAATTGTAAAAAATTATGATATTAAATATTATACTATAAAAATATAATTAATAAAAAATCTAATGATACTTAGTTAACATCACAAATGTATTCTTGGAATGTCTTATAATTTGGGATGGAGGGAGTACTTATTAATATTTGTATAACATACAACGACCATAGCATCTATGATGACAAACACCATGTCTCCTAAGACAACATTTATTCTATCTCTGATTGTGGAAAGCAACACGTTTCATTATATGTCTGCCAAATAGGATGTTCTGACAGTAAGAGCATCTCCAAGAGTTTACTATCTTAACTTTATATAGTTTTAGAAAAAAAAAACAAGAAAAAATAGTCCTCAACAGTTTGGCATCCCAACTTAGCAAAAATAGGAACTTGGCATATCTTCCCTCCTAATACGCAAATATATATGCACGTATATGGCTTGCCGTCGCGATTCTTCGTGCCGCCGCCACTCTTCCCGCTCGCACAAAATCACGCCTCTTCTCCCGCACGCGCGAAGGCAGGACGTGACTCCTCCAGCGTGAAGGTAGGATGCGACACTCCTCCCTCATGAGACATCGTCGTATCTCGACTTCTCCCGTCGCCATGCCCTAGGGTTCATGTACGATGTCCCCTCTATCTTCCCTCTATTTTAGGAGCCCTCGTTGACCAGGGAGGAGGTTGAGCATCTTCAACAGTTTGTCAAATTAACTTGACATCTATTTATTTTTGGTAAAAAAAAAATTGTTCTCCAACAGTTTAACATTTAACTTGATATTTTTACCAAGTTGACAAATTCTTCCCCATTCACTCGCAAAAATGCGCGCGCGAAGGGACTTGGCATCGCGCCCGGCACCCGCCCGGCCTTCACGCGCTCGTGCATGCAAGCATGCAATGCCGTGCTACCTGCCATTTAATGAAAATAGTGACTAGTTGTGTACACGCATATTCATTTTTCTTATTTACTTCATAATTTTTTCTAGTGATCTATATGTTAGTTAAAAAAATATACATAAATTAAATAAAATACTATCTATCGTCAGGAATATGTCATTGATTTTTTTTACATTTTCCAACATTCGTGAGTTATAAGAAAAATATACAAGTTAATATCTATCAACATACAAAAGAAAAAAAAAAGATTATATGCAGACTGTCTTGTCGTTTGCACCTCTGCTCTCAACAAGAACTTCCATGTGGGCCTCTTTTTGTTTTGGCAAATCAAAAATAGACAACTGTTGGAGAAAGACTCTATTTTTACTTGGCAAAAAGTTTTAGGAGTTGGCAAATCTTGTGATTTGCCAAGTAAAATTTGGCAAACTCTTGGAGATGCTTTAGAGTGACGTTGTTTCAAATGCTCCCTACAAAGGCGCCTGATGGCTATCTAGCTCATTTTTTTCATAGGCATTGATTAACAATACTTGTCTAGTATTATTAATTTCGAAGGTGGAGAAACTAGAAGAATTGGGGTAGTTTCGCCCCATTAGCCGGTGCAATGTAATTTATAAGATAGCCTAAAAAATTGTGGCTAACAGATTGCGGATTTGTCTAAAAAAATTTGGAAGAACAATCGGCCTTTGTGGCGAGAAGGCTTATTATAGACAACATCTAGGCGGACTATGAATGTCTTAATTTTCCAAAAAAAGAAGAGGGTGCGGGAGAGCAGGTGTTGCGCAATTAAACTTGGTACATGATCGAGTGGAGTGGAATTATCTCCATAGAATTATGTTGAAGTTAGGGTTCAACAGTACATGGGTGAACATGGTTATGAGGCCGACGACATCGGTCTCTTTTTTGGTGCTATTGAATGATGAAAAGCTAGAAAGTTTCAGACCCACCCGTAGGATTCGACAAGGAGATCCAATCTCTCCCTATCTTCTCTTAATGGTAGTGGCAGCAGAGGTCCTTTCGTGCCAGTTAAAATCAAGAATTCGGTCATTGATGGTATTAATGTGGCTCTGTCGACCCCTATGGTGAGTCACCTATTGTTTGCGTATGACTGAATCTTGGCAGCGGCGGTTGGGAGGAGAGTTGGATCTGGGCGGAGGAGGAGGAGCTTGGGTGAGAGGGTCAACAACAACGGTGCGGGTGCGCACGGGCGAGAGGGATAGGATTTCACGTGTGAGGAATGAATGGGCGAGTAGCGGGGATGGATGGGTGAGTGGGGGTATGGGGCATCCAGTGCCCGCTCCGAGGGACTTTAGCCTAGTTTAGGGTCCCTTTGGGAGCAAAAAAATTTAGCCCAAATTTCAGCCATTTGCTCACTTTTAGCCCTCTTCTTTGGATCATATGGTAAAAAAATGAGCTAAAAGTGTATGACTAAAGTTTTCCATGGAATCCAATCAGGGCCTATATGAATTTACACATCAATATCATGTGGCTGGTTTAGATTTTTCACCCCTTACATATTGACAGTACTCAAAACTTAAAAAGCTTGGAATGCCTAGATTCAAGGGTCTTGCCAAGTTACTTCTATTGTTGTGGTATCATCTGAACCAACATAAAGAGTAAATTTCAAAAAACCTAAAACTAATTTAGCATGTGTTTAAAAAATCACACTGACCTATTTCAAGAGGACTACAATTTTGAATCTCAAAAAACTACAACCATGTGACCTGATGACAATGTAGTCACACATACCAGCCTCATGGAACCATGTTGCATACCATCAGGATAACATGTGGGGCCACATTGTCATGAGGTCACAAAGATGTACTAGCTTTTTGGTACATGTATAAAAATACTTGTAGGGTTTTGAAATAGGATATAGAAGCTGTACATACTTGATACATGTGTGATATGTCACAATAGTCATAGGTTTTGGAAATTTAACTCCCGCATAAATGATCAAGTCCCACTAAAATATGACACTTGTGGATTAAAAAAAATCCTTAAAAATAGAACCTGCAAGGAAGATAAGAAAGAATGTCGATGTTTTACCACCAATAACCTATCACGGGGGTACCCGGGACAGTTTGGACTTCGACGAATAACGGAACTCGGTGGTTAACGTAAAAAAGACACACGATTTATATTGGTTCAGGCTCTCGACGTAGTCGAGTAATAACCTTACGTCTAGTTGGCGTTAACCTGTTTGCATATTATTGCTTACAGTATTTTGTACAAAGGTGTATGTATACCACCTTGCGTCTGTTTGGAGTGGTACCCTTAGTTTTGAGAGAGTGGAGAGAGGGAGTTTGTTCTTCTCTTTTTGATTCTTGTAAGAATGAGCAAAAGGAAGAAGAGGGAGGAGTACTCTCTTCATATTGTAGAAGAAGTTATTTTGGACAATGTTTTGGTCAAATATTAGAAATACAAATCATGAATAACTTTTAAGTTGTTGAGTTTAAAAATATGAAAACCATGCAAATAGAATTGTCTTGAAATATATTTTCATAAAAGTATACATATATAATTTTTAAATAAATAATTTTATAGATATATATTAATTCTTTTTTTAAACTGTCACATTAATTCTTTGGAGACCAGGTAAGGCAGCCAGCCAGCGGCGCTGGACACTCCCTTCCTGGCCCTCAAAGGGGAACGACAACGGTCGAACGCCAGGTGCGTGTGCACACGCGCTCCCCACGCACCTACAGTCCTACTGTACATACGGATTAGAAAAAACGGCACCGGCGCACACAAACGCAAACGGTGCGGCCACGTGGTCTCCAGTCGCCAATGAGCGAACGACAACGCGCCCCCGCTACCTAGTACCTCTGGTTCAAACGGCAGCACAGCACGAGTGTGGCCCCCAAGGCCAGACGGCTTCCTTCTCTCTCTGACACATCCAATGCAAGGAGAAACAGTGGCAGGATTTCTCTGTCTCTCCAGCATGCGACAGTTCCCCCCTCTCCAGCATGCAGCCGCGGGCCCCACGCTGGCTCTCAACAAGCACAGGGCAGGCAGCAGCATGCCCCTAGTCCCTCTCTCCTACAGTACATCAGCCAAGCAGCGGCAATGCGGCATCACCCCAGTCTCTCACAAACGCATGCCTGCAGTGGGCCCACAAAGCTCGGCCAGAAATTCTGGCTGGGACACGCTGAAATAGCGGGATTTGCTAAATTTTAATTTTTTTTCAGATGATAATTATTACATATATTTTATTTATACTAATATTCCAGATTTAGTTTGTTGCAATTTGTGTAGACACAGTATGCAATTTTTTGTTTCGGAAATAAAAACCTATTAAATAAAACTACAAACTTGACAAAATTTTATATATATTGACACAAAGACAATTTAACAATTACAATTATTTCTATAGGAGGACAAGGGTAACACAAAGACAAATAACAAAATAAAAAATTATCAGCTAGCTTATACTAGTTGGTGATATATTAGTGTTGTCTGAAATCGTCTTAAATTTCAGACACATGAACTATAGAAAAAGTGGGAAATAATTCCTAGTTCAACAGGAAAATAGCCCACTTTCTCTTTTCAATATCACCCTTTTTTTAGATGCTAACTCCACCAAAAAGGGTCAAACAAATTAGCACACGAGTTAGCTTTTTCATAAAGATTTTTCAAGGTTAACCTCACCACGTCACTAAATGCAAAGTATATGTAAAATAAGACTCATACTTAGTGACATTAGATAACCATTACAATTAAAGATTTCTCTTTTTTATAGTACGATTATCTATCATAAATCAGATCATGCACTCTATTGCGTCTTGATCGATAAAACATATGTTTTATTTTATACTTGTGCCATGGGCCTATAGAATTTTATATTTTTTTTCTCTTTCTTCTTTTCCAAGTTGGAGCACTTGATCACTATCTTTTGGCATCCCATCACATGAGTGCCATCTAGCTCCACTTCGGTTGTGAACCCACTTATCTCATACATCACTTAGAACAAATGGTTAGTTCAGTTATGTTTCATCAATTATCCAAAACCAAACTAAGGCTTTCAAACATTTAGGTAATGTCGATCATTAAAAGTAACAAACACAAACTCTCACTTGACTCACACAAGCCTAATGAGATGAGTAGATGCACACTTGCTACTCCCTATTCACCAATGAGATCCCTAATCTTCATATTATCAAATCACAACTCCTCATAGGCACTTGCTCTCCCTTGGTATGTTCAGCGGCTCATCAAATGAGAAAGAGAGATATGTTGCAGAAAGTGAAGAAGTATACATACCCACCACTCCAAAACATGCCTATATATGGAGGTTTCAAATACAGTTTAAGTGGTGACTGGACGTGTGTGTTGGATCAACTGAACACATCCGATCACAGCCAACAGGTACTTCATGCCTACATCATCAGTCTGACCGGACTCTGACTCGCGCCCGGTCAAGATTTGCACTCAATAGAACCTCTGTGTGTTGTGACTGGACTGTTGAGCGTCTGATCGCTGAAACTGTTGACACAAAAAGCGTCAAGATCTGCGAACACCTCGGGCTATTACCCAAAACTCGGTTGTCCGAAGACGTGCCAGTCGATTTGACCAGTTAATCGACAAGGACGATAACTAGAACAAAATTGAACGAGACAACGGCGATGCGCCCAGATGTCAAAGCTCAGATTGATCAAGGATAACTAAAGTAGAGCTGAACGAGACGACAACGATGCGCCCGGACGTCAAAGCTCAGATTGCTCAAAACGCGGAACTTATAAAGGTTTGACGGAGGTCGATAAGATGCAGCCCGTCGAAAACTTGAAAGAACTCGTAGGTAAACTACATCTAATGCGATAAATGTAAGTACTGGTAAAGTAGATAAAAGGTAAATGATTTGGTTGATATGCTTGGATATGATCGTTTACAGCACCTCTGGGTACCTATTTATACTCTCATATGGAGAGTTGTACAAAGACACGACTCGTATCTTTCCTAAAACAAACCCCTAACTTTAAGGAAACTGACTCGCGCAGGAGTCGGGTCTAAAATAACAATATTATTTTCCTGAACAAACACACCTATTTTAAAGGAAAACAAACGACTCATGCAAGAGTCGAACTCAAACTGCTATAATAATACTGGTATAAATCACCAGTTTCCTTATGTCTTTCTCTCGATGAAAACTTTCCATCGGCAGATCCCTTCAATCCGCGACTTCCTTCTTTGGCCACCGGTAATCTACTACTGACATCAAGCGCTAAGTCATCCTGTGCTCATCGGCACCCCATGCCCATCGGCATCGGCAATACTTTCCGATCGGCAACCTTGTGCTTACGCTAGTCATGTCATCTTTCATCGGCAGCATCTACCATTCATCGGCAACAGCCTTTAGCTCCCATCGGCAACACACTTAGTCTTCTCATAGCACATTTCCATCGGCAATACTGACTCATCAGCAGTTTTCCATCTTCATTGGCAATAGGTCTTGGCCTTTATCGAGTCTTTCTACCTCCATCGGCAACAAGTCTGTCTTCATCAGCAACATTCTTGCCTCTATCAGCAGTCTGACCGACAATATCCCGATGCCGATAAGGAACAATAACCAGCCTCTTGCCGATCGGCACAATCCTTAGATTATATTGAGACGTGCCAAAAAACGGTGTCAACACATGCCCCCCAGTTTCGGAGTATAAAATGTCTTATGCGCCAAAATTCCTTCTACTGCAATCCTCTTCTTTCTGCGGCCAATAAACTCATCGGTAACTGCTGCCAGTGCACAAACTCTCCATGCTAAGCTTACCGATGCCCCCCAAGTGCAACAATCGATATGCCAGAGTTTATCAAATATTGCCCCCAAGCCAAAACGCTCAAAGTCATCGACTCTGGTCATGTCACCGGCAACATATTGACATCTACCGATGGATCTCCATCTTTACGCTTTGGCCTTCATCGCTTGCCTGAAGATTTTCCTCTTGAAGGATTATCATTGTGGTACAAACCTTCTCGGCGTTCGCGCTGAATTCTCCTCTTCTGAGTCTTCGTCAGACCCTTGGGGCACCATCGGGGGAGCTTAGTCTTCCAGACAGGCTGATACTGTTTTTCACTGCTTGTATCTGCACCACCTCTTGTGTCTGGATCTCTGGAGAAAATTTCTTCTTCGGATACCCTGGCATCGGCCATCTCCTCAAGCTCTTCTTGACAAATACGCTTGCTAAGTCTGTCGTGTACGCTGAGCTTGCCCCCTAGCCGATCATGCGCTGATTTCTTCCCTATGATCGGTATGCGACAGCCTGATGTCCGATCGTCAAAACGAGGCTTTTTCTCTGATCGATCGGCAGAGTAGTACCCATTGCATTCAGGACAACCATCGGCAGTGGGTAGCTTGATGCCTTCTTCCCAACAGTGAATAAAGAAGGGGCACCTCCAATGATCTTGATGTCGATGCCACTCTTGGCGCTTTTCTTCCCGTCGCCGATATCGCTTCTCACGCGATTGCCGATAGTCTCGCCTTGGTTGCTTATGCGTGATCATAACACCAGGAGCCCTATTGGCACTGATACTTTCATCGGCAACTTTGTTGCCCTTTCTGCCATCGGCAAACCTCCTCCCTGTTACTTCATGCGCAGCTATCTGATGTTCAGGGTCTACCGATGCACTTTTCTTGGCAGCTTCCGATGTCAATACCTTAGTTTTTCCACTGATTTCCACCATGTTATTAGGAAATGGATATTGATTAATCTTCATCGGCTTCTGGGCTTTGGAATTTTCAAACTTAATCCACCCAGACTCAATTCCTGACTGCAACTGCTGCCTAAAGACTTTGCAGTCATTGGTATTGTGCGAAGTTGCATTGTGCCACTTGCAATACCTGATTTTCTTGAGCTCCTTGGCCGATAAAATTACCTGATTAGGTGCCAGCTTAATTTTCCCTTCTTGAAGCAATAGGTCAAACATCCTATCAGCCTTGGTGACATCAAAAGTGACCCTTCCAGACTTTTCCTGGTCGAACAAACAAGATACTGGCTTCTTGTCCTTAATCAATTCAGCAACGCCGATACTTGGCTCTTCATCCGACCCGGAATCTTCTCTTTCCTTATTCAATGACACTTCTTCATCTCGATTCTCTCTGGGCTCAAACACCTTGGTGTCTTGATCGGCAACCCTTTGCACAAGATGGCTCAAGCTTTCGAACTCTTGAGGCGCGTATTTATCTCTGATGTGCGGCAGTAATCCCTGGAGAGCCAAATCCGCCAATTGCCGATCATCAAGTACCAAGCTATAGCACTTGTTCTTTACGCCCCGAAACCTTTGGACGAAGCTTTCTACCGATTCATCGTCATACTGCTTTAGCTTGACTAAATCGGTAAGCTTCTTTTCATATGTACCAGCAAAGAAATATTTGTGAAACTTTTCTTCTAGAACAGCCCAAGTGACCACAGAATTTGGAGGTATTGAAATAAACCATGTAAATGCCGATCCAGATAACGATGATGAGAACAATCTTACCCTCAGTTCATCTTTGCTGGCTGCTTCCCCACATTGGATAATAAATCGGTTAATGTGCTCTATTGTTGACATATCATCTTTACCAGAAAACTTGGTGAAATCTGGCACTTTGTACCGATTTGGGAAAGTGATTAAATCATAAGCTGGAGGGTATGGAGTCCGATAAGAATATGCATCAACTTTAGATTTGATACCGAACTGTTCTTTCGCCACTTCGGCAATCTTATCGGCTAAGTATGCATCTTGATCCTGCAGATGCACTGATTGGATGTTGACTGGTTGAGCAGGTTGATCAATCGGCTCATTTGTAGCACCAGTATGTTGATCATTAAGCATCGGCTGATTGGCCGATGAGCAACCTTGAACACCCTCTGGTTGAGTAGGCTGATGTACTTCTTCGGGTCTTGACGTCAAAGTGCTTGAAGTGATTGGTGCGGGCATAGTACCAGTCATCTGAATACTATGCATCGGTTGAGTTGTCGATGAGCAAACTTGCACACTCACTGGCTTGTGCTGTGGCATTATATTCATCGGTCGCTCTACCGATGTCTCATTGTACACATTCACTTGCGAGTATTGCAGTGTAGTACTTATCGGTTGTTGTACCGATATTTCATTCTGGAGATTCGCCGAATGACACTGCGGAGTTCTCGCCACTTGGTGTCTAGGCTGCACAACTTGCTGTTGAATCGGTAATTGACCGATCCAACTTACATTAGGTGTCATCGGTATATGACTTACCGATGGCTGATAACCAGCTGACTCTTGTAGCCCTTGTACTCTTGGATGACAGCCTTGATCTGCGGGTACCATAGATTGAGTAGCCATTGCCGATACAGGCTGATTGACCATCGGCATGCCTTGTTGCATCGGCCAAGAATTTACCGATGGTTATGCATAATGCACTCTGGGTGTCGTCATCTGAAAATTCTCTGCCGGCAACTGCATCGTTGGAGAAGATGTAGCATAATGCATTACTGGAACCATCGGCTGTACAGGTGTTGTCGATGCCGTAGGAATCTTCCACCCTGTATGATTACCTTGGACCAAAGATGGACACGAAGACATACCGTATCCCCACCAGTTGGCAGAAGCTGGCAGATTCTGTGTTACAGGTCCAGACATTATTGAGGCCACCAGATTTGTATTCACCTGAGTGATGCTTGCTGGGCTCGATCTTGGTGGCATAATCTCATCGGCAGATCGGTTCATAATTGGTGAAGACACCCTTGGAACCGCCGATGGGATCATAACAGATGTCGATCCGAGTTGACGATACTCCGGACCAACATAATATGGTGTCTGTCCTCCCTTGAAAGTTTGCTTAACAGCATTGCATACAGCATCGGACAACACATTGGATTGGCTAATTAATACATTATTAAATGCAGAATTAACCATCTCTTGTATTTTACCAGGATCGGCGTCGAAAGTGACCTGCCGCGGCAACGGCGGATCCTCCTTCTGGACTGCTTCGCCGATTCTGTTTAGGCTGAAAGATTTGAGATACAACCGCTTGTACTCCTCCATAGCCTGCTCCATAGCCTGCTTCTGATCATCTCTCAGATCGGCTTCGGAGACTCTGATGACGTTCTTCGGATTGACGCCGGTATGATCACCCATGATAGATGTGTAATTGATATAATCGGTCCCACTGGGCGTGCCAAAAGAGGTGTTGATACAAAAAGCGTCAAGATCTGCGAACACCTCGGGCTATTACCCAAAACTCGGTTGTCTGAAGGCGTGCCAGTCGATTTGACCAGTTAATCGACAAGGACGATAACTAGAACAAAATTGAACGAGACAACGGCGATGCGCCCAGATGTCAAAGCTCAGATTGATCAAGGATAACTAAAGTAGAGCTGAACGAGACGACAGCGATGCGCCCGGACGTCAAAGCTCAGATTGCTCAAAACGCGGAACTTACAAAGGTTTGACGGAGGTCGATAAGATGCAGCCCGTCGAAAACTTGAAAGAACTCGTAGGTAAACTACATCTAATGCGATAAATGTAAAGTACTGGTAAAGTAGATAAAAGGTAAATGATTTGGTTGATATGCTTGGATATGATCGTTTACAGCACCCCTGGGTACCTATTTATACTCTCATATCGAGAGTTGTACAAAGACACGACTCGTATCTTTCCTGAAACAAACCCCTAACTTTAAGAAAACTGACTCGCGCAGGAGTCGGGTCTAAAATAACAATATTATTTTTCTAAACAAACACACCTATTTTAAAGGAAAACAAACGACTCATGCAAGAGTCGGACTCAAACTACTATAATAATACTGGTATAAATCACCAGTTTCCTTATGTCTTTCTCTCGATGAAAACTTTCCATCGGCAGATCCCTTCAATCCGCGACTTTATTCTTTGGCCACCGGTAATCTTCTACTGACATCAAGCGCTAAGTCATCCTGTGCTCATCGGCACCCCATGTCCATCGACATCGGCAATACTTCCCGATCGGCAACCTTGTGCTTACGTTAGTCATGTCATCTTTCATCGGCAGCATCTACCATTCATCGGCAACAGCCTTTAGCTCCCATCGGCAACACACTTAGTCTTCTCACAGCACATTTCCATCGGCAATACTGACTCATCGGCAGTTTTCCGTCTTCATCGGCAATAGGTCTTGGCCTTTATCGAGTCTTTCTACCTCCATCGGCAACAAGTCTGTCTTCATCAGCAACATTCTTGCCTCTATCAGTAGTCTGACCGACAATATCCCGATGCCGATAAGGAACAGTAATCAGCCTCTTGCCGATCGGCACAATCCTTAGATTATATTGACACGTGCGAAAAAACGGTGTCAACAGAAACACATCTATGGAAATGACCAGACTTTGCCCATAGACACGTTTGGTGCCACGTCCAGTGCAACTCAAAGAGCAAGTTGAGTTCACACTTGCGTCCGATGAACACGGTTGATACATCCGATGACACACCCTAGCCACTTTGCACTGATCGGATGCGTCCGGTCATACGGACACCAGCTTGAACTACGAGTAGTTGGTCTCTAAACTGGAGCTCTAAGCTACCTGGTCCTCTCAAGCAGCAAATGGAGCTCTATTTAATGAGATGGCAAATATATCACTTTACATGTAGTTTTTAATACTCTTGCGTAGAAAAAAAAACGACGCTCTATCGTAGAAACGCATGGACATTTACTAGTAAGACAAGAAAAGAGAAGTGGCCACAATGGAAATGAGGAGAGAGGGAACAAGTCTTTCCATTTTTTATTTCGTTTTGTTTGCATAGTACAAAGGTGGTGGATCCCTAAAGGGATGGTGAGCCAAGGCTAAGAGTGATACCCCCAAATCAAGTGGTGGGGCCGCCTTTTTATTTTGGCACCCCTCAGCATTGAGGCGGACCTTAACTTCGCTGCCTTGTGCGTGTGGTCTCGTCTACAATTTGAGGGCTGTCAAAAAAGAATCTCTATACTTTTGTTCGTGTGGATACCCAAAAACAATGGATCCATTAGAACCAGCGTTATGCATTGATCATTGATGCTTGAGTACATGCGGGACCAAAATGTCAGCACTTTACAACGAATCCCTCTCTTGCCATGGCGATGTGCGGATTCAGGAATTTAAGGATCCGTTAGGTGAGAAGACACCAGAGTTTAGTGACAATGTAAGGTCCTGTTTGGATCCATAGTCTAAAGTTTAGACCCTGTACTTTTAGCATTTCTTTTAGACCTATGGATCCAAACATGGGTCTAAAATATGGTTTAAAAACATTAGGTCTAAAGCAGGGTCTAAAATTTTTAGCACCAAAAGAGATGTTAAAGAGGGTCTAAAGGTCCACAACATACTTTTAGACCATGGATCCAAACGCCATAGTTTACATGTTATAGAGTCTAAACTTTAGATCGACATTAGAGTATAAACTTTAGACCATGGTCTAATGCATCCAAACACCACCTAAGTTAGATAAATACTCATGTGTTTGTCATGGGTCTATGGTGTAAAAAAACTAACCCAGAAAATTGCCTTAACATAGTTTAGTGATTTTTAGAAATGTATTCTCAAAGTTTGAGAATTTAAGTGATATCTTTTTTAACAAGTTTAGAAGCCGTTTATACATTTAAGAGCATCTCCATAAGATTAATCAAATCATTTTCTAAAAGTAAATTTGGTTATTATTAAAAAAAATATCTTCAACAAACTGTGTAAATGACTTTTTAAATTTAATAGCTCTCATTTCACCTCATTCATCTCTACTTTTATTTTAGATAGGATACCTCACTTACCATCCAACATCTTCATTTTACTAAATCGGAATATTTGGCTCGTTTTTTTTCTAGTCTCTTAGAGCATCTCCAAGAGATGTTCTAAATCTCTCCGGTAAATCAGATTTAGCTAAACGTGTCCAACAGCTTCTCTTTAGTCTCTCCAATTTAGCTCATCCTATATTCCGTAATTTGCTCGGAAGAAAAGGCGAGCGAGCGTTGGCTCGCTATGCGCTCCATCTCCCACATGCAGCCCTTCTATGTGCATGCTGCAATTATTATTTTTCTGTTACTTGGATAGAAAAGAGTCATCCGTCGGCTCATTGGCTGAGAAAAAAGAACTCGTCAAGATATAAAGAGTCTGCTGTGGTGTTGTAGTTTTTTCGGAGAATCATTTTATTTAAAGAGCCTCTAAATCATACTATTTAAAGATTTATTTTACAGATTCTCTTAGAGATGTACTCTTGAAAATCGTAGAAGTGCAGTTACAGTATTTCTCAATCTGCTGGATTCACCGGATCGTTTGCCGCTCTGCGCACACAAGGCACCCCGCCCGGCCGCCTGATCAGATCAGAGGACACGTTCCAAACCTGCAAAAAGCTGAAATCTCGGCGACTGCCCGCTGCCCGGTCAGGCCTCTGCCGGTCGTCCGGGTCTCCGGAACAGGCAGGCAGAGAGATCCCTAGCAGGTCTCGCGCAGCTGGCAAGGACGCATGCGTGGTAGTGATTGAAATCCAGATCCAACAGTTCTTGCTCTACAATACAATTGGTAATAATCTTAATTAATCTAACGTCAAAATTAGATAAATCTTAATCTGAACCAACCTTAATAAGGGAGACAAACCATTTACAACACTGTAACTCGGATAGCCTGATGCAAAAAAAAGTCCATTTACTTTTGCATCATTGGTTTTAATGTACATGCAAATAAAGAGGACATGTAGCGATAGACGAGCGCAGTGATCATTAGCACGTAAGCAACGTACTCCCTCCATCCCAAAAGAAAATTTATTGAAAAAATAAATTCAAAGATCTTTCTAATAATAATATAATTATATATCATAAATATTAATATTTTTTAATATATATTTAGTCAAAAACGTTTCTCTAAAAACGAAAACGACACTTTTTCTGGGACGGAAAGTGTAAATACTGCTCTACTTGAGGAAAGCAGCGAAGACTCAATTAGGTGGGGTTGGACACAACTGAGAGTATATATACAACCAAAAGCGTTTACCAAATCCAGTTTGAAGGGATTTATGGAAACTGAAACTATTGCCAATTTAGAGAGCACAAGTGGAACTAAGGACCCTTTGGTAGGGTTTCACAAACGGATCCTAGAGCTGTTTTTGAGCTCCGAGTGCCAAACGGTAGAAAGTGTGCAGCTCCGAGCAAGGATCCCCGCATTCTCAGCCCTCACATGCCAGTTGCGTCCGCCGGAGCCAAAGAAAACAAGCTTCGACGGCTCCTGTGTCAGACCCAGCACACAAGATATCTCTTAGCCTCTAAAGGTCAGAAGAAATTACATCAATCTGATCGTGTCATTACCAAAGCTTATCTTCTCGTTCGCTGTCAGGCTGTTGGCGCATGGTTGGAGAGCACCTCTGTCCTCGCAGGTGCTACGGGCCGGCTAATTATTGCTTCTCATTTTAAAAAAAATGAAAACACAAAAAATTAAATACAACAACAAACATATAACAAAAACGAGGAGTTGCTGATTCAAGGGTATATTGGACATTATACCTATCTCAGACATTCATGACCGACAATAAGAACTATTCAGTCAAACGGTTATCCAAAACAGCTCCCGCTCCACCAGAGAATCTGCTCCAACACAAGTGTCAGAGGCAGAGCTGTTTTTAGAGGAGCCGAAGCCCTACCAAACGTGCCCTAAATACCGATTTTTGCATGGACGCTGGTCCATAAGAAGTTTCTTTGTTTTTTTAGAGAGGGACTAGATTTCATTGAATTAAAACCCCTTTTACAAACGAGACCACAACATAAAATAAAATTACATTGAAACACACCACTAGGTCCTTATCCTTCATCTTCCTCGCATCCGGCGGTGTACACCTCTTAAAAAGCTCCATTGAAACCATGAAAGTACACCAGATTTGGACCCGAGAACTGCAATCCCAACTATTAGAAGACTCCATGAACATGGAGGCCGCAAAAGATCGACGCAATATGCTCAACCACTATAGGGAGTAAAGGGCGCCGAAAGCACAACGACCATATCTTCTAAAGGTTGAACCGAACATAAAATCCGACGTCGATAGCAACACGACCAGCGACCAGAAAGGCAGATCCGCTACCGCTAATAGCATCACCAACTGGGGGATGGGGCACGCCGCCGGGAGGGGGCACGCGCCGCCGGAGGGGAGGACAGGGGAGTAGAGAGAGGTGGGATTGAAAAACCCTTAAGTCCACAATTTATATCAACCCGATAGGGAGGTTGTGTTGGGCCTTGGTTGGGCCTCGAGAATATTTACGGAGGTGGACCTTTTAACACGACCGCCTCCATAAATTGGGGTATTTTTGGAGGCGGACTCTTTTATAATGACCGCCTCCGTTAATTGATTTTGTGAGACGATTTTTTTAACCGTCTCAATTAATAAAAAAGTGTCCGCCTCAGTTAAAGGCATGCATTAACCGAAGTGGTTGGATTTGGTGACCGCCTCCATTAATTAATAAAAGTACAATGTCTTACAAAATCATTTTTGTAGTAGTGTTAGCCAATTAACCAAACATATTGTAAGAAATCATAGTGTTTTCGTATATAACATAACTAGCGAGTTAGTAAATGGCAACTCTAGAGTATAATTGTTACAAAGTGGAAAGATAAAGTAATTTGTTTTACAGTGTTTCATCCTGAAAAGACAAATTTTGTTGAATATAAAAACTTTACCCGCTTATCAACATGCCAAAACAATTTTGTTGACCCAAGGAGCATCACCTTGTGGAGATTATATCTTCAAATAAACTTATTAAAAAACTAGACAAAAATATATTTTCGATGATAATATTGATTACTTAATATAAATATTTATATATTTTAATATATAATTGTCGATCGTTATTTCTATGGAAACGAGAACGAGGCTTAATTTTTTGGAGGGAGGGAGTAGTCGCAAACACGCTCGAGAGAACGGAAGGGATACCGGGGGATACTGTAGGGATATCGACATCGACTGATTGATCAGAATCAGATGGGACTCGAGGCTTGTTGTCCCAGGCTCCCAGCCGCTGTCTCGGTGCCTCGCGACCGGAAGGCATGGAGGCAATGAAGACTGCCTGCAGCACTGGTAGCACGAGCAAACACAAAAAAAGGTGGACTTTTTATTTGGGGTCGGGCCCACGCTCGAGGGTGGGAACGAGATCCTAGCCCGTTGGCAAATTTGAAGTGGTGTGTAGGACAAAAGAGTTTAGATCAGACACTTTGAAATTCCAATCCTAATTCACATAAGTCACTCTAATATAAACTAACGGGAACAAAAATCCTGATCCAAATAGAAAAAAAGATAAAAATAATAAATCAATATTACCTTATACGTATCAGATCATCATAATATATAGGCACGTCTGAATATATATTACTTTATACTATTAGAAATTAGATAGATCAATATATAGACATATTTGCATCTATACCTATGCTTACTTAATAATAAAGAGCCAAAATTTATCTCTACTTTTTTGTATGGCTTTTCCTAACTAACTATATAAATTTGGAAATTATTTCTATTCATCTATCTATTGCTTGAATATATATATATATATATATAATACAAATAGATCCATCCGATAAGTACCCAAATAAAAATTATGATCTAAATACAAAAGGCCAAAAGATTTATTTTCTGTTTTTATACCGAGTGATGCCGTGTCCAAACGCAACACAAAATTTATCCGAGTAAGCGGGCCGTCATATGGAGAAGAGAGGACGTCGCAAACCAATGACTCAGATATACATTGCATCTTGCATCTAACTGAATAGGCAATAAAGATTAGACAAAAAAGAACAATTCGCTTTGAGCTCAAAAAAAGAAGAAGAACAATTCGCTTAATTTGATGCAAATTTGATAGCTAGGAAGACGACGACATGCATGCATCAAGCTGCGACTTGAATGAAGCTTGCGCTTGCACGAGCTCGTCTGCGCGCCCGCACAGCCGAGCACTTGGCCGCTCGGTGGCCTCACCGTGCGCCGGACTGCCGGGGGTATACACCAAGAGCTAGAAGACGGAGGCAAATGAATTGAAGACGCAGTACGTGCTGGGACGGAGCTGGGCTATCTAATCACGCGTGTTCGATCGGATCACAAATAAGAAAGGCAGCTGCAGCCACCAGGGGCGCTATATATGCAGAGAGTCTCCGAGCATATCGATGGAGGGACGGCCGAGGCAGCCGCATGCTTGCGCTTGCACGCTAACAAGGACAAGATCCCGGCGTGGCGATGCAGGATGGAGGAGACCCAGAGAAGAGGGACGTACGTCACGGTAAGGCAAGGCACCATGCTTGCAGCAACTACGAGAATCAACACCTAGCAACGGGTACAGGCTGCAACAGAGGCAATCAATGAAAGACAAGAAGCAAGCAAGGAGATGGTAGGCTGGCGCGCTAGTGACTTTGGGCAGCTAATCTCTTATCTTCTTTTTGTTTCTATGTCTTGTTTTTCCTTGTTTATTATCACGTACACACACGTGTGATGAGCTTGATACGTGAGCTAGCCGAAGCCACCACTATCTGACCAGATATATTAAACCCATTGCAATTTATGGGCACGTTAATCCCAATCTAAATAGTAAAAGGCAAGAACACAGATATATTTTTAATTCGATATATGTAATTCATGTTTATATAAGTTTGAATAACTCTTGTCTAATATGATATATGAAGTTCGATTTCAAAACCTATTAAGTCACCGTATATGACCTGGGCTCGAAAACAACCCGTTTTTCATACAATTCTTATTCCAACATGACTTATGATGGAAAACCTCCGAGTAAGATGATTAGAGAGTCTAATTTTAATACAAATCTAAATAGAAAAGAACATGTTAAATACCTTAGAAAATAGTATGTTGATGATGAAAAAAATAGAAAAAAATATGAATAAATATACAATACTTCCGTATATTTCTAATTAATGTTCAGTTTTTTTCTCCTGTTACAACGTACGGATATGTTTGCTAGTCTATATCTATACCTATTAATAAAGAGGCAAAATTGCAACGCTCGGTGATTGGGTTTCCCTTCTCTTTTTTCTGATTTATTTCCGTTTTTTCGGATGATTGGATGGTATTTGCATTTCTTTTTCTCACGTTTCTTTCCGTTTCAATCGGCATGATTGGATTGGGTTTTGTTTTCCGATTTATTTTATTTTTTGCTGGTTTTTTATTTGTAATTTTTCTCTCTCTCGATTATTATGTCTCATTTGTTGACCCATTCTTTCGCTACATTGTTTTTCCTCGAATAAGTGTCATAATACCATCAAGTTATTGATATTGTTTTCGTTGGACACAAAACTTATATTCTTATTAAAATCTTTATTATTAGACGACGATCGAAATCAAAATTTTAAATATTTTTTGTCTACTCAGTTAAATAAATGTATTTTTAGATAAGAGCTTTTAAGTGGAAAATCGAGATAGGTCTTATTTATAATCATGGGTACACACTCCTTTCCTTAGACATGGGCAAATTATGCAACAACCTTTTTATCGACTTTAATAAGACTAGCAAAATATGCCCGTGGGTTGCAACGGAAAAAAAACTAACGTTTATGCAAGACGACGACAATTATGTCTATTTTTATATGACCATATAATCCATAATATAAGTTAATGTTGGCTTGGCAATGTGTCCTATTAAGCTATATCGAACCAGAAGTTCTTCTCCGGTTACGAAGCACATCAAATATTTGACAAATATATGTAAATTGTCATATCTAATTAAAGCCAACAGGTTACAGGAACTGTGTTACGCACGCAACCCATGTCTAAAGAATGAAGTGTTCACCCATGATTATAACGGAGACATCGGCACAAAAGATCTTATCTAAAGATACGTTTATTTATTTGAATTAGACAACAAAGTGTTTAATAAGATTTTAATTTTGACCGTCTTTAATAAACATTTTCATAAGAATATAAGTTCCGTGTCTAATAAAAAAAATATCAACGACTTGATGGTAGTACTATATAACACTTATTCGAGAAAAAACAATATAGCGAAAGATCAGGTCAAAAAAAGGAGACATGAAAACCGAGAGCAGGGGCAAATCTACCTGGAGTCACTGGGGTCGGCTGACCTCGATGGTTTTCCACGTGTTCGTTGTATCTATATCATGAATTTAAATAGCGCGCTATTTTCACACTATAGCGCCGCTATTTCTCTTTTTCACGCTATAAGCGCTATTGACGCTATAACACGCTATTGTGCCGCTTAACTGAAATAGCGTCATAGCCCGTTAAATTGCCGCTACCATCATTTCCTGGCTGAGAAAAAAAAACTGTGGTCAGATCGGTTTAAGTCCACTAAGGGCTCGATTTTGTCTTTCAAAAACTATGTCAAGTACCGTGTCCTGTGGATGAGTTATGAACTTATAAACTTATTATTATTATCATACTATGAATTTATGACTTATGAACTTATGATTATCTTGGAAATATGTTTAGTGTTTAGGTGATTGACTGTTTTGCTGGTTTTACCTAATTGTAATAAAATATCGCGTTATAGCGCCGCTATAGCGCAACTATAGCGTGCTAAGCTACCTGGCGCTGTATCATTTAGCTGTCGCATTAATGCTAGCTTTCTCTCTCCCGTTGATATGGTTAACATAAAAATAGACATAGTTGTCGTCGTTTTGCATGAATGCTAGCTTTCTCTCTCCCGTTTTAACGCACAGACGTATTTTTCTTATATATATATTATATAAATTTCTCCCCCTCATATTTGGGTCCAGCTCCCCCTAACTACCGGACAAAGCACGAAGTCCGATTCGTTCTACAGGTAAAATTTCTCTCCCTCGTATCATATTTTAGTCCGGCTCCCCTAACTACCAAGCAAAGCACGAAGTTCGATTACTACACGTATTAATAGTTTCGTTCTACTGGATAAAGCACGGAATCTGTTTACTACACGTACTGAGTTTCGTTGCAACGCACGGACCACATTTGCTAGTAATAACAAAGAGATAAAATTTCTCCACCTATTTTTTAGTATGGCGTTTCTAACTAACTCCGTGAATGTGAAAATTATTTTTCTTAGTCCTACACCCTTCTATTTTTCTTATATTATATGTATGGCTTAGACACATCAATAGCTACAAATTTCCAATTCTAATCCAAACAAATTTCTTTTCGGTCTGTGGCTAGAGTCCTGATTTTTTTTACTTGGCAACCTTCCGTTAATCCACTTATGCATTTTCGACAGTTTGAGTCCATTTAGGATTGGTTAGATAATCTAGAATATTTTTTCTTTACTTGGCAGGCTTTATATTATTTCTATATTTATCAGTTCGAGTGCGATTATGATTGGATAGTCTTGATTTTTTTTCCTTAAACTGGCAGGCTCTAATTTGTTTTTACATTTATGAAAAATATAAGAAATTATAAGTGGGCGTAACGAAAAAAAAATTGGAACCAAAAATCAAAAAACAAGTATGTCCCAAACAGAAAAACAAACGGAAACAGAACACAAAAAAAGAAAAAAGAAAAGAGAAAGTAAAGTGTTCCTTGGGAGGAAAATCTCAACTGCTCACCGGCATCCTTCGTGCCATAGCACCTAGACCCAACGGCAAGCAAAATAGGAGACGGTTGCATGATTGATTAGAGTACACCGTTTCACTGATATATGTAGGAAAAAAACAATAGCGTATATAGAAAAAAAATAGAAATAACAAAGAATAGTAATAGACTTTGTCATGGACTCCTCAGGTTTACAGTGAAAAAACAATGTCACATATTATAACAAAGATGACCACGTATTTAGCTCAAAAAATAGCAACACAATGTGTTGATGATGAAATAATAAGTTGAAATTTTAGCTATTTAATATTAGGTATAGAAATATAGAAAAATGTAAAATATGAAGAAAAAAATGCAACACTCATCTTCGTGTTTTATTGACATTTGATTTTTCTTTCCCATTGCAACGCACGGGTACGTTTGCTAAACTATTAAAAAAAGGTGTATTTTTACAGGCCGATGCTATGAACTCTTTTGCCCTCATGCCACTACTGTCAAATTTGTCTCTAAGGTTTTAAACTGTAGTTGAGAAAAGTTAAAAATACTCTTACGTCTAAGTATGTTATTAATTTTTTTTTAGGATCTTAACAATTTCAAATGAAAAAAACTCAGAACTAGAAAATTGTAGACCTCCCCGAGATCTTTAATTTTCATATGAAAAATATTTTCATTAAGTTATGTACAAAAAGTATATGATTTTCGTAGGACATATTAATCATATCAAATCATATATTTTTTGTAAAAAATAAATCAAGATAAATTTTATGAGAAAATTAAAGATCTCACTAAGATCTACAACTTTCTAGTTCTGAGCTTTTTCATGTGAAGTCAAGTCGTTAAGATGCTAAAAAATAATTAATAGGATATTTAAATATAATGGTATTTTTGACTTTTCTCAATTACACTTTAACACCGTTAGAGACAAATTTAACGGTAGTGGTGTGGAGGACAAAAGAGTTCAGATCAATGGCACTTGCGAGAATTCATATTTTTTAATGACTTATGTGTAATTACCAATTTTTTAATGTCATATATGTAAAAGTCTCTCTTGTTTCCCTCCAAAAGTCTTTGTTTTGGTGTTGTTTTTCTATGTTAATATAATGCCTCAGCTCGTTAGCTTCTAGTCGTTGCGCTTTGATTGTAGAAATTTTCGAATATCTATGAGGACCATCTGCTCTACCATAAAGTTGGATTGATTATTGCGCATGTAGTCCTCCGATATTGCCTCCTTATGTTTCTCCTTTAGTTCAAACACATTTTTGAGCTCACAAAATACCAATATTGTTACAAAAAGTCTTCGCAACACATATGGCATTATCCACCTGGTTGCCTCAGAAAGACTCTTGCCCAACGTGTTGTCCTTTCAATTAGGCCCTTCTTTCTGTAGCTTCACGGAAGGTCGGTAGGAGTTTGCCAGCATCAGTCTTCAAAACACTCAAAGGAGGTTGTACCTGCCACGTAGTTTAGGAGAACCCTAACATAGTAACACTCCCCCTTAGCTGGATTGGCAGACATGATTCTTCCAATCTGTCGTAATGTTTTATCGCGTATTCTCTTCTGCCAAACTTTTTCATGTGCTTGTCATGTATAGAACTCAGGAAAATCCTGATATAGTATACCCTGAGCTCTTTCGTCTGTTATGTTCATCTCGAAGTATGTTGTAAGCATTGATTTTTCAACACCTAGACGATTAAGCACTCGTCGAACCCTCTCGTGCTGGTGAAATGACACCATTTGCATGTTTGGAAGATGAAGTTGTAAGGACAAAACTATAGGGTTCCTATCACTCGAATCAAAAATGTATATCCTCCATAAGGCTTCTGGAGGGGTTTCCCATCTAGCATATATGTACTGTTTGATCTCATCAATGTTCCCTTCACTGTCCTCCTTGTTGGTCTCTCTCACAACTATAGACTCTTAGTCATGACCCTTGTAGATGTACTCAAACAAATACTTGATGGTCTTGATGCTCCCACATGCTTCAACATTGATGTGGTAGTTGAAAAGATGGAGTAGATACGAGTTGTAAGGCACGACCCATCTGTTGTCAAGCTCATGGCCGCCAACCTTTTCCTTTCAGCCATCTTCACGTCGTCTATAAACCGGGTATGAATCCTTCCCCCGTACTGTGACGTGGTTTTTGCATGAATCACGACCCTTTGTGCATGGCCAATTGCGATTAAGCACTCTGCAAGGATCATGCATCATATGCTTGATAACCATCTTGTACAAGACTATTCTCGAGTTCAGATGAGATGAGGAGATCGTACTGTCCTAAACATGTGATCTTGTACTTTTTGTTCATGATTAAAAAAAAAAGTGTATGTGGCAGACCCTTTTTCTAGAACTCCACAACATACACATGTACTTGGACCTTTCCAAGGATAGCCACAGGGGCTTCAATTCGCAAGCTGAACTCGTTGTGCTCTAGTGCTTGCAAGCTGTACTGTGTTTTCAGGCTACCTACATTTGAAAAATAGGCAGTTCAGTAGTCCTTTGGGAGAGGGAAGGTTTGGTCAAATGTCACGAAATATCTGGGCGCCAATCTGCCGAAGCTAACCTTGTTTTGGCGCCTATCAAGAAATTTCAGTAAGCAGGCCGCAGAGCAGAGCCTTCAAAAATTCAAATTATAAGCCTTGTCAACCCTTTGTCAATTTGATTGAGCTCAATCTGATACGTTTTCCTCAAGAAAAAAAAAACCCTCAATCTGATACGTTCTTTAAAGCCACACCATTTAATTCACCCTAAACCTTTTTTACGTCACACAGGTTGATCCTACTGCAATCAAAGAACACTGCCACGGGCTAACACAATGCTTATGTACGTACAGGCTTGCCAGTAGTTCAACAAGTGAAGATAGACAGATCACATATAAGATTAGCTGGTAATAATGTGTAAATAAAGCAATTATAAATAACATACACCAAGTTTCGCCATCTGTTAAACATCTGTGGAGGCGTACAATTTGTCCATGCGAATTGAATAGGGGCTCCTAGCTAGAGTCCTAGCCTAGGTGGAGGCGTGCCTGACAGAGACGTGTGTGTAAGAGAGAGAGAGAGAGAGAGAGAGAGAGAGAGAGGTGTTTCACTGCCCCCGCAGAGGGGGCGAGAGTACTGGACGGAGGGGGAGAGAGTACATTTTTGGAGTTGGAAGGCTGAAGTCGAACGGGGAGAAGCAAAGATGTGGAGGAGGATGATCCCTCCGGGAGGGGAGGGAGGACGGAGCCGCGAGCCGGGAGCCCGCATGGGAGAGGTGAGCTCGTCGTCGCGTTGGTTTTGGGCGCTCGCGAGAGCTGGTAGCAGCACAATGGCGCGTCGGTCGGGTGTGCTCGTTCGCCGGTTTTTTGCCTTCTCGTTCGTGTCGTGTGATGCTGCTGGGTTGGCATGTTGTGGCTCCCTGCATGTGTCTTGGGTTTTCTTCCAGTTTCGCTTTCGCGTGCGTGCGGTTTTTGGCGGATTTTCTCAAGGTTTCTCCTTTCTTGCAAATGTGGTGTGCGCTTCCGCGCTCGCGGTCCGGGGCTGCTGGACGCCGCCGGTCGATGGCGGTGGTTTGCCGAGGCGAGAGCTCGCAGTAGCGCGAGCGCCGGTGGTTTTGGGCTACGGGATCCGGCCATTTCGTCGAGTTTTCTACTTTTCTTTGGTGTTGTTCGATCAGCTTTTGTCGCCATTGCTTTGGGTTGCTTGCCATTTCTTCGGCCGCGCGCGGTTTACGTACTTTGGGCCGATTTCAGCGTGGTGCTAGGGTTGCTCTCTTGCAGACGTGTTCATGGATCGGATCGGAGGGGATCGCTGATCTCCATCACCATGTCATCCCACTGCGCCTCATGCTTGCTTTTGGGGCTTTCCATGGCTGGTTGAGTTTTCCTTGGCTAGGGAGGTTTTGGTTTCCCTCAACCCTAGCCCGAGCACGGCACTCCCACTGCTGCTATTTCCTAGGCGCGCGGTGATGAAATCTTTTCCGTGGATGTGCCGTGTCATTCGCATCTATCACCTCAGTTTGCTTCTCAGTTTCCTTGAGTTGGCGTGGTTGATGAAGTTGAGTAGTTTTGAAAGTTCTTGTTTTACCTTTTATTAGATCTGGCGTGGCTTAAGTGGCAAACTAAACGGATTAAATAGATTTTCTTTTTGCCTGTCTTTCTTTGCCTGCTGTTTGCAGCCCTGCTTGTGTTTTTTGTTGCCATTGTCCACTGTAAGCCGATGAGAGTTGAAGTTTAGATCATGTGTTTTTTGTTGCCATTGTCCACTGTAAGCCGGGCTATGTTATAATGAATTTAGTCTTTTGAATTCGCAGGATTCCGAGGGAAGACATCATCAGTGGGGCGGGAACCAGCTGCGCCGCGTGACGCACGACAACTATCGCCGCGCCGTCGTGGAGGACCACACCGCACTCCTTCTCTCGGCGCCGGGGAGCGTCAGGAAGGAGGCATTGTGCCGCATCCGCAAGGGCTCCGAGGCGTCGAGGGTGCTGTACCACGAGATGTCTGGTAGGCTGCTCCAGCTCGCCTGCAAGGATGACGCGGTGGAGTGCGCTAGGCTACTCCTCGAGGGCGGCAGCCGGATCATGGCGTCCCCCGTCGACCAGCTCTACGACGTCGCTGCTGAGACCCACTCGGCCAGATGCACGTACACGTGCATCGAGCTGCTGCCATCCAAGAACGCCCTCGCTGATCTCAGAGTGGTTGACAGGAGGCCACTTCTCCCGCTTGATATCGTGCTAACGAGGATCAGGTACGTCAATGTATTCGATTCAATTGCTAGTAAAATCGAATTGGATCAAGTCCACAAGTTTCCTCTAATGACTACACTGTACGGTTCTGTTTCCTTCAGTTTCCAAAGTTACTTGTCGATGGACATCCCAATGGAAGATCTTCTATCGTCGTTTCTTCACAAAATGGTTCGTTCAATCATGCTATGCATCACATGCTGTAGTAGTTTTTACGGCTGCAATTCTATCGTTGTTTATGCTGTTGTGTCTATTGTTTTATTTACAAGTTTTGTTTCTGACTTTTGTAGGTTAATATTCATTTTTGTGACAAAAAATTTCGAATTCCACCCACCAAAGATACAAACGTGATTGACCTGGTTCATTCAGTGTTATTGGAAAACAAGATAACCACCAAGGACTTCTATTTGAGGATGAATGGGAAGATGTTAGATGACACTGTTTTAGTGGATACAATAATTTCGTCAGAAGAACCTAATATTTATGTTTGTCCAAGATTAAGAGGAGGGGTGTACGTATTTTTCTTACTCTATGTTTCTAGAATTCTTACTCTATGTTTCTAGAATTAAATGCTGAGAATGTCCTTCTATTAATAGACATGTGACTTTACTCTATGTTTCTAGAGTTATATGCTGTCTTTATTATTCTATGTTTCTCAAACAGTTTAGTTGATTAAGAGGAGAGGTGTACGTATTTCTTACTTTATGTTTCTAGAATTACATGCTGAGAATGTCCTTCTATTAATAGATATGTGACTTTACTCTATTTTCTAGAGTTATATGATGTCTTTCTTACTCTATATTTCTCAAACAATTTAGTTGATTAAGAGGAGGGGTGTACGTATTTCTTACTCTATGTTTCTAGAATTACATGTTGAGAAATGTCATTCTATTAATAGACATGTGACCTTACTCTATGTTTCTAGAGTTATGTAATGTCTTTTTTACTCTATGATTCTCAAACAATTTAGTTAACTAATATATTTATTCTATTTGCTTATATCTTTGTATTAAATTTCTTAATGGTGATTAATGTTTTTTTTCAGTCATCCTTTGTACGAGTGCACCTATGAGAGATTTATTGTCATCTTAACCAATAATAGTGTCAACCTACTTCGTAATGTGGTCTTTCCCCAGAACTTGATAAGTCCAAACGGTTCTCCTAATGCAACATTTTTAACCCCTTTATCACACAGTATGTTGCATGGCTTATTAGCACACGTGTTAAGTGATGGTCACCTTACACGACAAGTTACATGGGGTGGTCAGTTCACTATTAATGACGTCTTGATTTCTGCTGATGGTCATATTATGATTGATCCTGCTATTGTGCCAGAGGGATACACTGATGTGGGAGGAGAAAAAGACTATATTGCCATAAATTCGATTGCGAAAGCTTTTGTTCCGAACCAGCAAAAACCAGTCCATTTTGACCATCTCTTGAAGTTGTTGATTAGTTCAACTGCTGATCTTAGGCGCAATAGGTTGTTTGTGCTGTTCTTGGTTTGTCATCCTAGTTTGCTTATCTACTGTGAAAAATATAAGCTCTATGGTTTGGTAGAATTGCTTCTCAACCGACTAACAACCACTGAGGATACTGAATTGGACAAGTGGTTGTTGAACAATAGTGTTGGGCATGATCAATGGCATTCACTAGTGGGAAATACTACATTGTTTAATACCACTTTCATGTACAACGCCAAGAAGATAGGTGGGATCAAAGTGACTCTTTATAAATTTGGGTTAAGGCAAGGTTTCAGGTTTGGTCGTAATTACGAAGCACACCCACCCACGGTTAGTGCCACTTGAAATTTGCTTGTATTACTATGTACCTATGAATTTTACTTATGAAACATTTGCGTGTACTACTAATTTATGTTAGGGCATTCCGAATTCGTTGGCTGAGGATGCTTTGGATCATACTTTCTTCTTCCTCTTGACTATTGTCCTTGAAGGGCTGGTGAAAACGTTGCAACCTGGTCAATCTACTAATGATTTCGCAGATATGTGAGTAAATATTTTCATAATCAATTCTGCAGAATAACTGTATATATAGACTATGTGTGATTTGACTGACATTACTATTAATACTGTGTTGTACAGACTTTCTAACATGAAGGGAGATCCGGCGACCATGAGGAACGTCTGGGCTTTAGCACAACAAAACCCCATTTAGGCTCAATTGTTTAGCTATGTTTGCACTAATTTTGTTGGATCCCAAACATTGTCGTGGACCTGTCAGATGGCTATTTTTATGGAGTATTTTGCTCCCGGACAGGGTAGTGGAAGAACGAACTGCATCTACCTTCTGAAACCTGTATGTTTGTGTGACCTGTATAACATTGGGCAACACTATTCTACATCCATTCAGCAATTATGCATTGACGCGGACGCTACATCCATTCAGCAATTATGTATTGATGCGGACGCCGGCGCTTGGCCTGTGATGGGCGAGGGCGGGCAACACTGCCGCTGCAGTAGCCAGCCGAAACACCTCCAATGCAGTCGCCTAAATGCTGCCCCCGCCGTTGGTCCTCGGTGCAGCGCTCGCCACCACGAAGCAGAGGCGGCGCTTGGCCTCCGGGCTGCCGCTACAGGCAGGGAGGCAGCAGCAATTGCTGCAGCTACAATGCAACGGCAGGGGCACCATGTCTCCTGCTGGAGCAGGGAGCGCGAGCTGAGCCCTGTGATGCCGATGCGAGTGAGCGGCCGCCGTCACGGTCTGACCCTGCGCCCCTGCCGCTGACGGTGGTGTGTCTTTCTAGCCGAGCCGAGGGGAACAACCGGACCAACGCTCTGAACCAGGGCAGACATGCTGTTCTCGTTCAAGTAACCTTGGCCACCAGACCAATGTTCTGAACCAGCCGGACCAATGTGTCCACTTTGCAACAGGGACTCCAGCTTGTTAATAGAGGCCGAACTACGCCGACCATATGCAAGAGCACGGCCAGGGGCGTCTCTATCATTTTAAGGGAACATGATCGCAATGGCTCATTAAACTAATTTTTAGTAAGAAAAAATAACTTACACTTGTGTTTAGTTTGTAAAAGTTTACGATAGTAACAAAAAAATAAAAATAAAAGTAAAATAACTATTATAATGACCTCAAATAAAACAATAATTTTTTCAATGCTTTGTAAAAATATCATCTTCAAACATTTTTTGATGTAAATCTTCGAGAATTGTATCGAGAAAGACAAAGTATGTCCATCGAAAATAGGAAAAGACACTACCCTATCATACGTGGATGTGCTAAATATATAGAATTAAAATACTTTACTATAATATTTAGTATATACATATATAATCATGGGCCTCCAGCGGCAATTGGGCCCCCGGCCGTCGCACCACCTGCCCATCCCCTAGAGACGGCCCTGAGCACGGCGCAAGAACAACCACGGGCCGCTGAGGTCCCGGATAGGTTTGGATAGGTTTAGTGTTCTCATGCTTCATGATCCTCCCTCTTGCTCATTGGTCCCTTATCTACTTCATGGACTGGGCCTCACATCGATTACAAGCCCATTGCGGGCCTTGCACTTTAACATTCTTGAGATGGGCTCTAGTCAGGCCCGGCCCTGGGGGCGAGCGGGGCGCCCGCTCTAGGCCTCTGCATCTAAGCCTGGGCAAAATACCCGATACCCATTACCCGAACCCGAATCCAAGGTACCCAATTCAAAATTCCGATAGTGATTTTGATTACCCGAAATTAGTTTGGGTAATTCGGGTAATATCTCTTGGTACCCGAACTACCCAAAGTTGTGATTTCAAATATTTTATAACTAGAAACAAGTAAAACACAACTAGGCAATAATTCATTCATGTTGTTCAAATTACAAACAAGAAATACCATGAGAACACGGGAGAAAAAAATTAACCAACCCCCAAATGATTAAATAAAAACCTAAATATTTCGAGGAGAAATTCAAACTCCTAATCAGTGTAGTCGTCGACTCCCATTCCCATGCATAACAAATAATTGCTCATGATGCATGCCACCAGAGCCATTGTGCGGCCGTTCCTTCTAGAAAGAAAGCATTATTGCGGAGGCGGCTAGCACGGTCGCGATGACACCGGTACCCATGCTCGGGCTGCCGCTCTCGTGATCAGCGGCCGGGCCAGGAGACTCCGCTGGCGAGTCCGAAGCGTGGGCAGGTTCGGGCGGGCTGTCAGCGGATGCGCCGTCGGCCTCACCCGCCGACGGTTCCTCGGCGGCGCCACCGGCCTCGCTGGCAGAAGGTTCTTCGGAGGCGGAACCGCCGCTGCTGCTGTCGGGCGACGCGGCGGCTTCGTCTTCCGACGAGGAACCGGAAGGGCTCTCCGACGAGTCGTCCGTGGGGGCACCGGCGGTGGTGGTCTCCTCCGACGCGCCGCTCTCGCTAGGTGAAGCGGCGTCGGACCCGGAGGCGGCCGGGGCCTCAGAAGGCGACGCCTCTGACTTATTGGAGGCCGCCGCCGCCGGAGCCTTAGCCGGGGTCGCCGCAGCACTCTCATGCGATGACGTGGGGGCCTTCTCGGACTTGTCGGGCGACGTGCTGGGCGCCTTCGATGGTGGCGTGGATGCGGAATGCTTCGGCGGCGATGCTGCCGGGGCCTCCGCGGCGAATGTCACGGCGGCAGAGGCGACGACGACGAGGAAGACGGTGAGGGCGAGAGCGAGAGCCATGGTGCGTGCGTGCATGCCTATGCTCGCTCGATCGTTTATTGGCTGGTGTGCAGTGTCGTCACGACATGCATGAAGGCTAGCTATTGTCGCCATGGGAGCTATATAGGCGACGACGAAGGGGAACGTGATGGCCGGGCGAGAGGAACGCGGTGGAGTCGGTGGCTATGTTTGGGGGTCTCTGCGCGTCGTGTCGTGCTGCATGCATGCACGGGCTCCTCTCGTCCGGCCGCCTGCGATGGTGGCGGTGGCCGGCGGTGGGTGGTGCGCACCATGCTGAGGACCGCGAGGAAAAGGGCTGGTATTTTTGGCCTTTTTGTTTGCCACCTTTGGATGTACCCCCCTCTCAGATCCGCGGCTATATGAAGTATACAGACATGTTTGCTTGACCATAGTGTTCGTGTCGATTGCTTCGAGTTTGTCCTTTTACGTAATATATATATATATATATATATATATATATATATATATATATATATATATATATATCAAAATAAGATGTCTTTTCGTTAGGAGGGTCTAGCTACGACTGTGTTATGACAATCTCCTTCAATGCTTTATAAAAAACGTGGTGTATGTTTATTTGAACTCTTCTGTTTAATATAATGATACACAAATTTTTTATGTATTCGAAAAAATATTATGCTTTTACTCATGCTCCTTGGTCCTTGTGAAATGCAGATACTATCAAAGCTATCTAGGACTATATATGTCCAAGTGTTATATTTAGGAAGAAATAACTTGGTACCTCCATCCAGTCCAATGACATCGATTAGTTTTTTTTCTTAACAAAAACACTCAACATAATTAAAAGAGTGTCTGAAATTTGAAAACGATGACCACCGTTGTCAAGATCCAGCTAGCACCATTGCCATTATCGACGAAGCCCATGTTTAAAAGTAGAGGATACCAACTCCCAAATCAAAGAAGACACCATGGTTAGAAAGATTTGAAAGATTTGAAGAGAGCCGCAAAGAGCCCCGTCCATACATGCAAGTAAAGAAAATGGGCTATTGCGTTTTTGCCCTTGTTTTGTATCCTAATTGTGATTTTAGCCTCACTTTCTTTCACTTTGTGTTTTTACCCCTCCTTTTAAAAAATGAAGGCTCCTTTTACCCCTATTTCTAACGCCGTTACCTGCATTCAGAATACTATTGCGTTTCTACCCTTGTTTTGAACCATAATTGTGATTTTACCCCCACTTTTTTAAAATGATGTGTCTAAATATTGGTTAAAATGATGTGTCTAAATATATATGTCAAAAGAGGAGTAAATTCGCAATGTATTAAGATAAGTAGGGGTAATTTCACATGGGAAAACTTGTCCTTACTCAGCTCATTTGACACCGTTACCTGATGTTCACGGAGTAGGTGTAAACTTAGGCTTCGTTTTCAGAAAACAGGACTAAAATCACAACGATGACAAAAGCAGAGGTAAAATCACAATTGGATATTAAAGTATGGGTAAGAACGCAATAGCCCCTAAAGAAAAACTGTTGAGATCCATGGGTCGGAGACACGCTCGTCCATGGATCCGAGCTTTGCCTTAGAAGGGCAACAAGAGACCAAATCCACATATCTCATTGTTCTGGAACTTGGAGTTACTCTTTCAATCATATGCGCATGTATAACCAGGCCACCGAAACACTAGACTCCTATACAAGAGCATCCAAAAAATGGTACCTCTATCGAGGCAATAGACTTAGGTCAGTCTCAATGCAATGTTTCATCGCGCGCTTTCCTAGTTGTATGAAACTTAACATGAAATGGGTCTCTCTCTCTTAATGCATAGTTTCATTCATAGTTTCATGCGGTTACCAATGTGTCTCTCTTTCTTTTCTCTCTCATCTCCACCATACATTTGCTTTGCATGCATACATGAAACTAAAAAAGGCTCTCAATGGGGTTTCACACGGTTTCCAACGTTTTAAAAACAACGCTGTATAGTTTCATCACCATGAAACATTTCCACTCTCTCTCCTCATCGTTTCATGCAAAAAGTACAAATCTATTGATGTGTCACTCTATTTAATGTGCATGAAACTCTTCATGAAACCCCATTGAGACTGGCCTTATAGAACCATTATTCCTTATTCTTTACCAGCCCTAAAGATGAGACATATCAGAGTGACTTAATCTATTGCGCCATCGAAGCCTCTGCCTCGTCATAGCCAGCTGAACACACTAGCCCGAACAAACTAGGACCTAATATACATCATCGAGCAAATAAAGGACACTATCCCATAAGCAACTGAAGCAAAGCAACCACTGAAGGCGAAGAGGGCCAACGTTCTCGCCGACGTTCTTATTGGCCATGAAGTTTTTTGCAGACTTCTCTTATCTAGTTAGCATTTAGTATCACATTTGACATATCATATTTGTCTCTCTCACAAAGTTTCTTGATTATTATACATAAGTCGACTTTAAATTTACAACCCATTTCTCCTCTCTTCTCTTCTCTCTTATATTAGCATTTAGTTGGCTTATAACATGTTATTATACTTGCTCTTAATTAACTCCCTTTCACCTTAGTTGGCTCCCTTTGTGGGAACAATCTTTTGACCATTTCTTTTTTTTATTCAAATTGGTGGCTCTACGGCCTTTCATTCAACACCACATGCTCAACTAAATCGCGAGCAATAAGAGTCTTAACAAAACCTGGGAGGGGGCTCGCCCAAACATATAGGTCGCCCGGATCCCAACACATAGCAAGCTTTGCTAATTCATGCGCTACAGAGTTACATTCTCGAGAGACAACTATGATATTATTGCATACAAAGTGTTGTTGTAACATGAAACGTGCATCTCTTATCATCATTCCTCCTGGCGCCCAATCCATATCATCAGAATTTAGAGCCTGTTTCAGAATTGTTGAGTCCATCTCCAACTGAATCCGGGATATACCCATATCAGTAGCTTCTTGGAGAGCTTGCTTGCATGCTGCTGCCTCAACAGTGAGCACATCTGGAGCAACCCTCAATCGACCAGCTCCTGCAAGGATCCCTTCACCGTTATGATCTCGCACAACAAAACCCCAACTACCTTGCAAAGTGTTTGGACTGAAAGAGCCATCAGAATTGATCTTTAGCTGTTCATGTGGAGGGGCTTGCCATCGCTTCTTGGATATAGGGGTTGCTTTTTGTTTCTTGCTATCAGACATATTTATATCAGCCATCATATTCAGAACATTCGCTGCTACCTCATCGACATTCAAACATTTTTCACCTTGATTTATCTTGTTTCGTACACCCCACCACCTCCAAAGCAAGATCATTGTTTTGATACAAATTCCTTCCTGCATGCCGATCAGTGTATTTATCATATCCCAGGCAGTATTCTGCAATAAAAGCCTCTGACGAACCGATTCCAAAGAGAGAGCAGTCCAACATCTCCTAACCATTTTGCACTTGAGAAAACAGTGGCCTCCATCTTCATCATATCGGAAGCACACAGGGCATCTTGTGTCAAGGTTCACTCCTCGGCGGCTAATATTCCTCTTCAAGGCCAGACTGTTCCGAGCTAAACGCCAGATAAAGTGGCGAATTTTGGGCGGACATGGGATTTTCCACAATTTGCGCCAAACAGCTGATGTACTGTTCAGTTGCTGATCAGCCCTACTGCTTTCACCCTTCTGACAAGGTTTCGTTCGATGTTTCTCATCATCCAAAACATGGTACGCACTTTTTACTGAAAATATTCCTCTCCGATCAAAATGACAAGCAATGAAATCCTCATATCCTGGATTAGTTGGGGTTGCTAAAATATATTTCACATCCTCTTCCCAAAAAACATCACGTACCAAGTCCTCATCCCAAGTGCCAATGCTAGGGATCAACAGCTCCTCAACTCTTGTTAGCAGTGTGTGACATCTGGGAGTAATCGGTCTCCTAGTCACAGAATTCACAATCCATGGATCCTCCCATATGTTGATTTGTGTACCATCCCCTATTCTCCAAATGATGCCTTTTTTAAGTGATTGGAAACCCCTCAGAATACTCCGCCACGAGTAGGATATACCCGGGCCTTCTTCAGCTTTTAGCAATGTCTCGACTCCCCCATATCTTGCCTGCAAAATCTGCGCACATAGGGAGTCAGGATTCTTCAGAATGCGCCATCCCTGTCTAGCTAACATTGCCATGTTGAACAAGTGCAAATCTCTATAACCAAGCCCTCCTTCCTCTTTTCTCCGACATATTTCTTCCCAAGAAACCCAATGCGTTTTGTTTTCCTTGTGTTGTTGAGACCACCAGTATCGGCAAATCATCTTACTCATGTCATCACACAAGGACTTTGTTAGATCAAAACATGACATAGCATATGCTGGGATCGCTTGTGCCACCGCTTTAATCAAGGTCTCCTTCCCTGCCTTAGACAACAATTTTTCCTTCCAACCCTGAATGCGCTTCCATAATCTCTCCTTTAAATAAGCAAACAATTTTGCTTTAGATCTCCCCATATAAACCGGCAAGCCCAAATATTTGGCATTCATGGATTCTTGTGAAAGATCCAGAACCTCCATAAATCTTCTTCTATCTTGTGTCTTGGTGTTCCGGCTAAAGACAATTGAGGAATTCTCTTTATTTATTTTTTTCCCTGAGCAAAACTCATAAATTTGTAGCACTTGTTGCAGATGGGTTGCATTCTCTTCATTTTCTTTTAGTAGAAGCAACGAGTCATCTGCAAACAGAAGGTGAGTAATGCTTGGAGCTCCTGCACATATTGACACTCCTTCAATTCTTCCCCTATTTTCAGCATCATTTAACAAAGCAGAGAAACCTTCAACACATAATAAAAAAAGATATGGAGATAGGGGGTCCCCCTGTCTTAATCCTCTAGACGGAACAATCCTCTCTGTTAGTCCACCATTGACCTTTACTAGGTAGGTAACCGTGGATATGCATCTCATAATTAACTCAATCCACCTATCCTGGAAACCCATTTTTTCCTCATGATCTTCTCCATAAAATGCCACTCCACTCTGTCATAAGCTTTACTCATGTCGAGCTTCAGAGCAACATATCCATCCCCTCCAATCCTCTTGTTCTGCATAAAATGGTTCATCTCATATGCAATTAGGACATTGTCAGTGATCAGTCGTCCTGGCACAAAGGCACTCTGATTTTGGGATGTTAGAGATGGCAGTATGATCTTTAGGCGGTTTGCTAGCACCTTTGATACAATTTTGTACACGACATTGCAGAGACTAATGGGTCGTAGGTCTTTTAATTTTTCTGGAGCCTGCACTTTGGGAATGAGAACAACCACTGTGTCGTTCCATAATTCTAGCATTTGACCACCCTCCAAAAAATTCCTCACTTCCCTAGTAATATCAACACCAATAGAGTCCCAATAATTTTTATAAAAGGTAGCAGACATACCATCCTCCCCTGGCGCCTTTCGATTACCTATGCTTTCCAGCCCTTGCTTTATTTCCTCATCAGTAAACGGCTTCAGTAGTGCATCATTCATTTCAGCAGTGACCACGTTTCCAACACATCGCAAGAGATCATCAGAGGTATTCCCTGCATTGGTAGTGTACAGATCACGATAAAAGTTAGTCACTGCTGCTAGAATCTCACCCTCCTCCTCCATCACCCTTCCATCTTCCAGAAACAATTCTTCGGATGCGACTTCTTTTTCTTCTCTCCGATGCATATTGGTGGAAAAATTTGGTATTGTGATCGCCTTTCATCAGCCAGTGTACCTTCGCCCTCTGTCTCCAGTACATATTCCTCTGATCCTCTAGTCTACATAGCTTGAATTTTAGCAAATCCACTCTATTTGCAATATTCTGGGTGATAGCCCCTCTTCTTGCCTCCTCCAAAGCTTTCCTAGCTCTCTTAATTCTTTTTTCTAGATCCCCCAATACATTACTGCTCCAGTCCTGAAGGTCAGATGCTGCATTTTGTATTGCTTCATGCACCTTACCCCCACGCACTCCCATTGTCAAATTCCAAGTATTTTTCACAATTTCTCCACATTGTTCCTCTTGCACCCACCCGACTTCAAAATGAAATTGTGGACTCATGCGCCTAGCTGGGGCATGCATCTCCGCCCCCTCTGTTTCCATAATGATAGGTCGATGATCCGAATGTTTTGGATCCCCATTTTTAACCTTGAAAGCTGGAAAACGGACCCTCCATTCACCATCCGCAACAGCTCGATCCAGACGTCCCCGAATATAATTTTCATCAACATGATTACTGTTCCACCATGTGAATGGGTCACCAGAGAAGCCTAGGTCTTTCATACCACAATCGTCCAGAGCTTCTCTAAATGCATCCATGCATCTTTGCGGTCTCTCTGGCCCCCCTTCCTTTTCACAGCTAAGTAGAATTTCATTGAAGTCCCCCATACATAACCACGGGTGTCGTCTTGCTGCGTTGAGCACTTTCAGTGCTTGCCATGACAAGGATTTCTTGTCCGTTTTTGGTTCGCCATAGAACCTTGTGAATCTCCACACAAAACCATCATCCTCCGTTATGTCCGCATCGATGTAAAATTTGGACATCATGCGAACATGCACATTTATTCCCCTTCGCCAAAAGATAGCCAATCCTCCACTCCTCCCGACGCTATCTTTAACCATCAAGTTTGTTAGCCCCAGCTTCCACCGAAAGCCATCCATCTTGTGTTCATCCAGTTTGGTTTCGGACAAAAACAAGGTATCGGGTCCTCCTCCTTCTGAATGCTCAGAAGGCCACGAGCTGCCGCGCCATTCCCCAACCCGCGGCAGTTCCAGGCAATAATCTTCATTGATTCCCGCGGAGCTGCTCCGGCAGCCCCGCTTCCATAATCTCAGACTCCGCTACACCACTCACCGACTTACTTTTCTTTGCCTTCTTAACAACCAGCTCATTGTCTACGGACATAGGATCCTCCACACCTCTCTTCTTACTTGTCTCCACCACAACACCTGATCCTTGGCTAGACATAGCCTCTCGCTCTATCTTCTTATATGTCCCCCTCCCTCTCTTCTGCACTTGCTACATCCCTTTCTCTACAGAAACCCCAAGAGTGCCCGACCCGGTTACGTGCATGGATTGTGGGGCACTGTTCACATTGCCCGAGCCTCCACCCTCCTCTTTGTCTCGATCCCCCGAAATAAATAATTGTTTCTTTGTTGCTGCTTCATACTGAGGAGATTGAGACACATTCCCTATGATCTTCAGTGGGCTATTCACCTCTGCTTCTTCTCCATGCTGCTTTCCTTGCTCCAACTCCTTCTCCGCTGATTTTCTCCAAGAGGGAGCATCACTACGTGATCTTCCACCACTGTTCTTACTACCCGCCGAAGCTCCTCCACTCCCTGACCCACCATGCGCACCTCTTCCTATTGCATTATTTCTCCAGCTTCCTGAATGTCCTCCATCACCACCCGACCTTCTCTTTGGTGGAATGAAACGCAATTCTCTACCAAAAAATTTCTCACTCCTTTTCCCCGTAGATAAAAGGCACAATCTGTTAGTATGCCCAATTATGCCACACACATAGCAAAAATCAGGAAGGAACTCATATGACAGAGGGCACCAACGATCCTCCACATCCTCCCCTACTGAGACAGTGACACCACGCATTAAGGGCTTCCGGATGTCTAGTCTCACCTTCAGCCTCAGAAACCTTCCCGCCACAACCTCATCATCACTGGAGTCCGTCTCCATATCCATGAAAGTCCCCACCTCATTCCCAATAACCTTCGCCGTGGCACTATTCATCAAACCTAGGGGTAAGTTCGCCATGCGAATCCAAATTGGGATGAAAGAAAATTCGATCTCCTCAAGGGTTTTAGATCCATCAAACTCCGCCATCACTAGCAGTTCATTCGACACCATCCATGGCCCCTCCTCTAAGGCCTTCTTCTTCCCCGCTGCTTGGCCGAATGTAATTTGGAAAAAGTTGTCCCCCAAATCTTTGCATTCTACGTCTCTCACAGGGCACCATATCCACCCCAAAGCTTGTTCGATCACCTCAGCACAAACATTTTTCTCCGACAGCAGTTTTCCAAAGACCTTCTGTGGATCGGTTCCGGCGCTTCCTCCCTGACCAAAACCACTCCCAATGCGCACCTTCTTCCTCTCCGCCTCCGACAAGTTCAGACCCTTCATCATGTTGGCCACCTTCTCCATCGCTACCTTCTTGGCGGCGGCAGCCCGCCGACCTCGACTGGTTTCAGGCGATCAGGAACTTAATGGCTAGCAGAGTTTGGTTTTGGCTCCGAAGCGGAGAATTTGACGTGGACACAAGTGAAGGATGGGATCGTGGACTCGCAACCTGATCTCAGCGTGAGATCAGGCTAGGATCGAGGGAAATCAGAGAGAGGAAAAAACGTAGAACCCTAACCGCTTGGGACCGACTCGAGTCGCCTGGGCACCAGACGCCGAGACCTGTAGCGCTTGTGTGGTTGAATTTTGACCACTGAATAATATTTTGTTCTTTTGACCATTTCGTGACTGCAGAAGATGTCGACGTTTGAGCTTGACACAAGTGTAGTTGTACTGGGCTCGACAGACTCGTCATAAGCCCACATCACGTTACGGCCCATTGCATAGAAGCCCACTATCAAACGAGCATTCTTACACCTTCCTCCTCACCAGTGACCGACAGCAGGGCCCCCACCTCCACAGCGCCCGCGCCAAGAGTGTCAACTTCAACCCTGCACCTCCTCGCTCGCTCCCCTCCGCCCACTCGGATCCGGAAAACCCTAACCCTAGTCATTTCCCGGCCGCCGCCATGGACCCCGACGGCGACCCAGCGTTCCACCGCAACGAGGCCATCTCCGCGGTCCAGGACGTAGACCAGTACTACGGCGACGACGACGACTTCGACGACCTCTACAACGACGTCAACGTCGGGGACGGCTTCCTCCACGCCTCGCACCAGGCGCCGCCGCCACCTCCGACTCAGCAGGTCCCACCGCCGCAGCAGCACCAGCACCAGCAGCAGCAGCTCCCTCTGCCGCCCCAGCAGCAGCCGCCACCGCAGCAGCATCCGCCGGCCCACACCCTCCTGCCACCGCCGCCGCAGGTCCCACCGCCGCCGCAGCAGGTACGTATCCCGGGGGTGGCCGTCCCTGCTCCTGGCATACCTCCAGCACAGACCAACCTCCCTCCGCCGCCTCAGCCGCCGGTCGCGCCCGCGCCGCCTCCGCCTCAGCACCACCAGATTCAGCAAGGCGATGTGATCAACCGCCCTGGAGGGAACTTCGCCGGCGGCCCCATCGTGGTCGGGAACGGTGGTCCTGCGGGCGGGGGTGACGGTCCTGGCGGCACAACGCTGTTCGTGGGGGAACTTCACTGGTGGACGACGGACGCGGATCTGGAATCTGAGCTCAGCAAGTATGGGCCGGTCAAGGAGGTGAGGTTCTTCGACGAGAAGGCCAGTGGCAAGTCCAAGGGCTACTGCCAGGTCGATTTCTATGACCCTGGTGCAGCAGCTGTCTGCAAGGAGAGCATGAACGGGCACGCGTTTAATGGCCGACCATGTGTTGTGGCATTCGCCACACCGAACAGTGTTCGTCGCATGGGCGAGGCTCAGGTGAAGAACCAGCAGTCTATGGCTGCACAAACATCGAATATGCAGCCGAAGGGTGGTAGAGGGGGCGGTGGTGCCGCAGGGCCACAGGTGGGTGGCAATTATGGTGGTGGCCGTGGAGGAGCTGCTGGACCTGGTGCCGGTGGTGGAGCAGGTGGAGGTGGTGGAAATTGGGGAAGAGGTGGCGGAGGCATGGGGAATAGAGGCCCTGTTGGTAATATGAGGAACAGGATGGGCCCAGCTGGTGGCGGCCGCGGGATAATGGGGAATGGGGGAATGGTTGCACCGCCGCCACCAATGATGCCGCCGGGTGGAATGCTGGGGCAGGGTTTCGATCCTTCTGGTTACGGCGCTATGGGAAGGATGGGTGGTGGATTTGGTGGGTTTCCTGGTGGACCAGGGGCTATGCCATTCCCTGGCCTGATGCAGCCCTTCCCGCCGGTTGTTGCTCCACATGTTAACCCGGCTTTCTTTGGTCGGGGTGGAATGGGGGCTGGTGGAATGTGGCCTGATCCCAACATGGGAGCCTGGGGTGGGGAGGAACAATCAAGTTACGGGGATGATGCAGCTTCTGATCAGCAGTATGGAGAAGGGGGGAGCCATGGGAAAGAGAGGCCACCGGAAAGGGAGTGGTCTGGTGCACCGGAGAGAAGGCGCGAAAGGGAGAAGGATGCGCCCCCTGCACAGGAATGGCCAGAGAGGAGGAACCGGGATGAGCGTGACATGTCACGAGAGAGGAATCGTGACTATGACAGAGACAGGGAAAGAGACCGTGACAGGGAAAGAGACCGAGACCGAGACAGGGAGAGGGACAGAGATAGGGAGAGAGAGAGGGAGAGGGAGAGGCATAGGGATGATAGAGATCGCTATGGTGGTGATTATCACAGGCACAGGGATCGTGATTCAGAACGTAATGAGGACTGGGACAGGGGGAGGTCATCTGGGACTGGGATACGCAGCAGGTCAAGGGAGGCTGACCACTCTAAGCGCAGGCGGATGACACCTCAGTAGTCATAGTTGGGTGAGCTACTAATGTTGAAGCAAACGGTGATCCAGAGCCGAGTCTTACTTGCACACTGGCGTGGTTAACAGCTAGCATCTTCTTACTGCTTCTAGCTGTGGTGGTTCTAATATCTTTTGTCTCCGGCGATGTGTTGTAGCAAGAATGTGAGATGTAAGTGAAGCTTAATCTGATCCTCTGTTTGTTTTTGAACTGTAACCCTCTTTTTTAACTGTACTGTTTGGTAGTCACATGATGGTAACATCATGTAACAATATTTTTGTACCATTACACTTCTTGTAACTTGTTATGTACACAAAGTTGTTTGTTTTTCTCCCTGTTGTGATTTTTTGTAGCTACATGGCATTGTTTAAAGCAAGAATTGTAATATAGAGTCCTTGTCTAGTACCATGGAATGTAAAATTTTGTTGCTATAGGTCATGTCTCCTTGTAATCATCTTGGTATTCAATATGTATTTAGGTAAAATGAATTTGTAAAGATGAGCAATTCCTTGTAAGGAGCACTGGCTCCACCTATTTAGGCTTTGTATACATTATTTATTGGAACTGGGACTCTGGGAGCATTGCATTTAACATTTACTCATAGAAAGGACGCCGTGTCAAATTAACAATTTATTTCAAATATCTGCTGGACAATTCAACGTAAGCTTTCTTCCTCAATGGGGCCGAGTATGTTCTTGTACGATTGTGCTGCTTTAACATTGGATATAATAGCATCTGTATAAACCACTTACACAGTTTAAAGAAGAAAAAAGATGAATCATTCAAGCGCCTGATGTACTAAGCATAGTAGCATGTACCTGAAAAATGCTTCTTAAAAATAGGAGCTCAAAGATATGATAAATGCTTTAGTCGAAGCATCTGCTACTGTATATTGAACTGACAGTAGGACTATGGCTGTGATAATGAGGGATGGTTGGTTCCATAAGAACATAAGGGTTACTTGAAATATTTGCTACAGTTAATTTTTGCCAGTCTACTGGCTGCTCTATAATGTTTATCTTTTTTATTAAGCATGGTTCATTGACTTGTATTTTCACATAAGTATACACGGCGTTGACTCCATTGAGTTTTTTTTTGTTTACTTCAGTGGATACCTGGGAGGATCAAATTACCTGGATAGATCGTGGATAATCATAAGCATCTTATTTTTCTTGCTTCAGAAATTATTGTCAGTTAATCTATCATGGCATCTTTTGTTACTTGCAATTTGTTGCCTACCAGGCATGATCATGTTTGTATTGGTAATATCACTTAGTATCCCCTTCGAACTAGCAGAGCATATCCATTTTCCCATTTTTGCTGAATACTCTATAAATTTATCATATTCTTGCATTCAGGGTGTGTTAGTCTTCTCTCTGTTCTCATGGCTTAGCTGTTAGCTTTTTCTTGCATTCAGTCTGAGTGTCTGACCACACTAACGTTTCCTGGTGAACTGTTGTAAGTACTGTCAGATAATGCTATTTCTTATTTTGGTTTCCTTTAATAAGGGCTAAGTTCAATTATACTTGACTGGTACTTTGTTTTCTTTTAAAAAAATTCCTCTACCAGTAGTTGAAGGCTTATGTTCCGTGACTTATTTCTCTGAAGCTAACCTGTATTTTGCCATGCCACCACACCACTCCACGTGACTCTTGGCTCTCTGGGATATGTGCTCATGGACTATCTATCCTTTTTTAAAAAAAAAATAAAATTGGTGTACATGTCAAATATTTACTGTTCTTGTGTGCAAAGTTTAAACAAGATAGTTGAACGGTTGTAGTTCCATATTTTCTTGAGCTGCTGACCTTTGGAGCCTTTGCATGCAATAAGATCAATATTTTTTTTTTTGCGATGAATAAGATCAATATGTTAGGGTAGGGTGCTTTGATTTATGTCTTAAGGATGGTGCATTAAAGCTTCTGAGAAACATTGGAAATTTAATAGGGCCAACGCCACATTCCTTGTTATAAGTTTTTAGACAATATCTGGAGTAGGCTTTCTATTATCAGTTCTTGCATTTGTCCATCCTGAGTTCTTTGCCATCATGTGAAGTAACAGTATCCTTTGCTTTTACTTGTATATTTTGTCTCTTTAAGTGTTATTACTGGATGTGGCTTTTGCCAATTGGACTAATGCTTTCTTCTCATTTGCAGGAATGTTTGGTTGGAAGCTGTTCAGCTGTGCAGAGATGGACTTCCCTGGATGATAGTTGCTGCCTCTTATTGTATGCTATGTTAAATGTTGAGTTTGCCAAAGACATAAGGATCTATTTTGTGTGTAATTCGGGACCGATGCTTTTGCATTGTTGTTGTTGATGATGATGAAGACTGTACTATTTCTGGTGTAGCCTTGTAGGGTGATGATAAACCGGTCTGTGTTATGACTGTCCTCTGTTGGTAATGGACAAATTGTTTTGGCATTCTTGAGGTTAATCCTTCCTGAGATGACTGATAGACAGATAGCCTTCTTCCTGGTTAAAAGTTTTGTGGTTGAGAAGAATCCAGGACCAGAAAAGCATCATGCTCCACTGATTTCGTGGGGAAGGTTGGTTGGTGTAGTTGTAGCGTTCAAGCTATATATATACTCATGAGTCGTGATATAATAATAATAATAATAATAATAATAATAATGATGGTATTCATTTTTGTTATGTTTGCCCATATTTCCACATCCATGTGGTTTTATCTATGCATTTCTGGATCACCTTTCTGTGCCGTGTTCATGGAGTGTTGGGCTATGAAGTCTTCCTCACTGATTTTTTATATGTGGCATTGTTCCCTCACTGTGGGCACAAAATGGAACAAACATCGCAACAATTTCTGTCCAGTGGAGCTGCTTTGCTTTCCAGGAAACTGAACGCAGGAAATGGAATAGTAATTAGGGTACCAAAGTCCATCACTGTACACGGAATTGCAGATGAAGTAAAGGACCAAAGGTTATATATTTGAACTCTTTGCATGGAGGGTCTATTAGCGTTTCTCGTGTCTGCGAGCACCTTGACATTTCTTCATGCAGCTCAAAAGCTCTGGTGGAATCGCCAATTTTCCTTCCTGACTGAGCCCTTTCAAAATTAAAACTTGTCCACAAACTTCAGAATTTTGGCCCAAACTGGGACTGAAGGGTTCGAATCAAGCTCTTGAAGCTGACCTACGGCCCAAGGAGGAAATAAAGCCCAACAGCCTAATATTAACTCCCGCCATCATCCCACGTGGGCCCACGGCGCGCGCTCGTGCGGGACCCGGACGAACGCTCCAGAAGTCGAGACTCGACTCTCGAGAGGCCGCAAGTCGCCGCCTCTCCGATCTCTATTTTTCGATATATTAATTAATTATATATTTTCCGTCTGCTTCCTCAGCAGCTTCCCATCCCCACCCACCCCAATCCCGCAATCCCTAGCCCTAGTCGCCATGGACCCCGACGGCGACCCGGCGTTCCACCGGAACGAGGCCATCTCCGCCGTGCAGGACGTCGACCAGTACTACGGCGAGGACGACGATTTCGACGAGCTCTACAACGACGTCAACGTCGGCGACGGCTTCCTCCGCAACTCACACCCGCCGCCGCCCCAGCCGCAGAATCACCACCAGCAGCAGCAACAGCTCCCTCCTCCGCCCGCGCAGCTGAACCACCACCATCAGCCCCAACAGCAGCAACTCCCTCTTCCGCAGCCCCCGCACAACTCTCTACCGCCGCAGCACTCCCTCCCGCAGCCGCCGCACGCCCCGCTCCAGCAGCAGAGCTACGCGCCTGCTGTGGTAGCGCCGAGTCCGAGTCAGCCACTACCCCAGCCGAATCTCCCACCGCCGCCTCATCCGCCGGCCGCACCCGTGCCTCCTCCGCCTCAGCACCACCAGATCCAGCAGGGCGACGGGTTCCACCGGCCGGGAGGGAACTACAGCGGCGGTCCCGTCGTTGTCGCCAACGGAGCTGGCGTTGGTGGGGGCGATGGCCCCGGCGGCACGACGCTGTTCGTAGGCGACCTCCACTGGTGGACAACCGACGCTGATCTGGAGACGGAGCTCAGCAAGTATGGGCCGGTGAAGGAGGTGAGGTTCTTCGATGAGAAGGCCAGCGGCAAGTCCAAGGGGTACTGCCAGGTCGACTTCTACGACCCTGCTGCCGCCTCTGCCTGCAAGGAGGCCATGAACGGCCACTTGTTTTATGACCGTCCATGTGTTGTGGCGTTCGCGTCTCCCAATACTGTGCGCCGCATGGGCGAGGCGCAAGTGAGAAACCAGCAGCCCTTCGCTGCACAGACATCATCAGTGCAACCAAAGGGTGGTAGAGGTGGTGGTGGTGGTGCTGCTGGAATGCCTCATGCTGGTGGTAATTATGGTGGTGGACGTGGAGGAGGTGCTGTATCCGGAGGCGGCGGCGGTGGTGGTGGGAACTGGGGTAGAGGCGGTGGTGGAGGTAGAGGCCCTGTTGGTAATATGAGGAACAATAGAATGGGTCCGGCAGTTGGCCGTGGAATTGGGAACGGCATGGTTGTGCCACCACACCCGATGCTGCATCAGGGGGGCATGATGGGGCAGGGGTTTGATCCTGGTTTTGGCGCAATGGGAAGGATGGGTGGTGGGTTTGGTAACTTCCCTGTTGGACCAGGTGCTGGGCCGTTTCCTGGGATGATGCAACCATTCCCTCTGGTTGTTGCACCACATGTAAACCCGGCTTTCTTTGGTCGTGGTGGGATGGGGGCTGGTGGGGTTGGGATGTGGCCTGATCCCAGCATGGGGGCTTGGGGTGCGGAAGAACAATCAAATTATGGGGATGATGCAGCATCTGATCATCAGTATGGGGAAGGGGCAAGCCATGGGAAGGAGAGGCCACCAGAGAGAGAGTGGTCTGGTGCATCAGAGAGGAGACGGGACAGAGAGAAAGATATGCCTCCTGAACAGGAATGGCCAGAGAGGAGGAACCGCAATGAGCATGACATGGGCCGGGAGAGGGATCGTGACTATGACAGAGACAGGGAAAGAGACCGTGAAAGAGAGAGAGACCGTGAAAGAGAGAGGGACCGAGACAGAGAGAGGGACAGAGATAAGGAGAGGCACAGGGATGACAGAGATCGTAATGGTGATTATCACAGGCACAAGGATCGTGATTCAGAGCGTAATGAAGACTGGGCCAGGGGGAGGTCATCTGGGATACGCAGCAGGTCGGGGGAGGACGACCATTCTAAACGTAGGCGGATGACACCTCAATAGTGTAGCTGGCTGAGCTACATCTAGTGTATAGGCAATGACGATCCAAGGAAGCGTCTTTTTTGCACCCAGGCATTGTTCAGTAACAACTAGCAACTGCTTACTGCTTGTAGCTGTGATGGTTTTCACTGCATATATCTCCGGCGATCTGTTGTAGCAATATTTTGAGATGTAAGTTATGCTTGATCTGATCTCTTGTTTGTTTTGAACTGTAACTCTTGAATTGTACTGTAAGGTAGTGATGTGGCATATTGACATTGTCTGTTGTGGTAGATTAGGACAAAAGCGTCCACAACATTGTTATGTAAAACTTTTTTGTACTGACCTTTATGTAACATTATTTGTATAGTTCGTTAGGTTCGGTTGATACTTTCTGTAGCTAGTTGGCATTGTTTTAGTCAAGAATTGTAACATATCGGTCTTGTCTAAAACATAAGCTTGTAACTGTTAGGTAGCATGCTCACTATTTTGGCATATTGGTGCTGCTGTGTAACATAGTTTCTATACTGATATTCATCATGTAACTTCTTATACGTACACAAAATTATGTAACTTTTGTTATTTTGTCAGTCTACCTTGTAATTAGGTTACCTGCCAAAATGTAAACGAGTAATCTGTAAAGGCTGTTTTGTTGTACACTGCAATCTGATGTAAGTAGCATTGGCTGTGCTTTTGTTTGGAGCCTGGAAGGTTTCTGTGTTTCAGAAATGGCAACACTCCGATGTATCGGCATGCTGTGGTGTTAGTGCCATGGTGAAGTAGCAATTTGGTTCAAAACCCTACTAGGCAATGAAATAGCTTTTTGCTTCCGCAATAAGGCAATCGACTTGTCCTTGTAGGAGTATGAACCTCTAATAATAGACACAATAGGTCAGACATGATATCATTCTTGCAGCTTTGAGAGCACACGACAATGCATGCAATTCAAGTACCTGTTAGACTAGCCACAAAATCATTTGAATGAATTGTTTCAAAGAGTGATTTATGACGATTGTCATGCAGAAGTACATGATGAAATATTTAGTTGTTCTATGTCTTATATTGTTAGTTATAGGGCTTAATCTTAATGTAGGATTTTGATGGAGTTGCTTTGCATGATAATTTAGGACATTGCACTTTTACTCAATCTACGTTTCCATTTTATTTCTGATGTGCTTCAGGAAGTCAGGAACTAGTGTAACCCAAAAATTTGTTAACATTAATTGACTTTGCTTTTGCTATTACGATAGGTTTAATTCAACATTGAGACAAACTATTTACTTAGGCCACTGGAAGTGGCTAGCTCTAAACTGCTAAAATTCATGATGCATGTTCTTTCTTTCTTTGCTTCTGGATTTCTGTTAAATCAATTTAGGGTGTCAAATTTACTCCTTGTCTACTTTGCCATTTTATTATTTCTTTGCTTCTGGGAACACAGTATTTCTCTATCAACTTGAACTTATCATCCATGGTACATTGTTTCTCTCTCACAATAAAACATTACCAGCCAGAGAAACAATCTAGTTTACTGCTCCTTCCGTTTCAAACTACAAGTCATTTTTTGCTTTTCTAGGTATGTTTTTGATATGTATCTAGACATAACATACATGTAGCTACATAGCAAGATATGTATTTAGAAAAGCCAAAATTTTATGTGTACCTGTTTGTTTGAGTATGGTACTTTGAAGTTATGGTTAATAGTGTGACATAGCATTATGCTTCTGTGATTTTTCTCCCCTTCAAACTGTTGCTGCTTGTGTGTTAAAAATGCTGCTGCTAACTGCTTACTGCAACATCAGCAGTTCTGCAGTTTTTGTTTTCCCTTTTTAAGTTGAAAAAAAAACTGCTTACTGCTACATTCATATTCTAGTTTTACTTGCACGTTTTTTTTTTCTTTTAGTATTCTTTTTATGGTCACTCATGACTTCCTTCTCATGTGCAGACATCAGCGATTGGAATCTGTTCTGGGCTACACAAAGATCGCTTTCCCTGGATGACAGTTGTCTCATACTTTTATGGATTGTCAAATATCTAAAACAAAGACAAATATATAGAGGTGTAATGGTCGCAGCGACGAGTTGTGTTGCTAGTTGGAATATTCAGTATGCGAGACTTCGTATAATAGGATAATTATACCGTCTTGTTTCTTGAAAAACATTGTATCGTTTGCTTGTTCCTCTGTTGATAATGGACAACCATGCTAAATATACCGGCTTGTTTCGTTGAACAATGTTGTGTTTACCATTGTTTGCTTGTCCCACTGTTGATGGTGGACAAATGGTTTTGTCATTCCCTGTGATAGATTCATTTGGCGTTTGGTATTGCAGTAGCCGTGATCGTATACCCGAAGCCAGGTTCGATGTCTTTGCTCAAGCAAGTCTAAGCCATGGCTTAACATTCAGGTTTCATACTATAATTACTATTGAGATATACAGTTTGCCATACATAGTTGCATAAGGCCAAAATATTGTTAGACCCTACTCTACTTGTAAATCACAAAGGATAGTGACCAGCGACCCATCGTGCCACCCATTGCTTGAAAGTTTCCTCCCGCCGCCCCTTCAACATGCTAGCAATGTGGCGATTTTGAGCAAGATAAGTCAGCAGATCAAGGCGTACCGGCAAAGGATATTCCTCCATGTCTTCAATGGCTTTGTAAATACTCTCATATGGATCAATGCCATTACTAAAGCTCATCGCATCCGACAAGGCATGCATGAAAATGGGGACACCTTGCTTAGCCCATTTTCCTTTCTTCTCCTTTTCTTCATGTTTGCGCTTAGAACCTACTGGGTTTGGACTATCAGCCTCTAGGAGGGTGTCGGAATCATGTTGAGAAGGTTCACCGTTCAGATCTGCTGGTTCTTGAGTTGGGTCGATATTCCCAACGAGATCATCCTCTTGCCTTGCTGAGCGAACAAATGGCGCTTCAATAACACTGAACTCTCCAGTAGCATGTTTCCCCGTGAAGACAAACTCCATCTCATCATACAAGGGAATCGGAACATTGTAGTACTTAGCCTTCTTATCACCTTTCTACATTTACACAAAAGAAAACTATGTTCCATCATGATACAATCTAGTTTGCAAATGTAACTTATATATGGCAAAAGATATTAAATATGTATGCTTACAGCTTTCATCTTGACAACCTCTATCTCGTCATAGATTATCTTCTTCTGAAGATCATCAAAACTAGCACCCCTAGCAGACTTTGCCTCCATGATCAGCTTCCATTCTCCTTTAAGCTTGTGGTACTTGTTGTAGGTTTGTTTCCATGTGAAATTAGTACCATACTTTTCGTTAAGTCTTCGAGCGCACTCTTCATGATGGACCTCCCTTAGAACAAAGGCCCTCCCTGACTCATGGGTTTTCTCCTTGTAGTAAAGAAGGATATTCTCCTTGTGGTAATGAAGGAGATCCTCCACTTCCAGGTGTTGCCACATCACACTGTTCCCAACCATACCTGTGAATGACAACTTAAAACCTGCATGGATAATAAGAACTGCAGTACACCAATTTTTCATATGGTCCTAAAGCAACAGACAACTCACATTATAGCCAAATAAGATATTACCATCTTTCATAATAGCCTTATAAGTTGCTGATGCAATCCTACTTTATAGAAACTAGCACATGCCCATGCATTGCTACGGGAACATAATTTTTTTTTAAAGATAGCACATAACAGAATATGCTTGACATACAATACTACTGGGGTTGAGATATGCGCAGCTAGGGGCCAGAGATGCTATGGCAACGGACGGTCAAAGAAATTTTCTTCACTATCCTCTCTGCCAAGTGGCAAAGAGTGTTTGGTCAACTGAGTTCTTTCATGTGGAGAAAATCACGCAGCTTGCTAGCCAAGATCCCTACACATTACCTAAAGCTACATTTTGGCTACTCTAGTAAGGTTATCCATAAGACTAAAGTCTGAATCACTTTGCTAGGAAAGCAACTGTAGGACTAATTTGAGATTCTAAAAGGTTGTTAATATCATTAACCCACACTACAGTTCATGTCTTGTATAAATGTTGAAATAAACCCTAAAAAAATCATAAATGTATATGACTTTGGAAGAGTAAATTGGAAGAGCATATGTTTTCAGGGGAGAAGGCTTCATGCAAAATTCAAAAACAAAGTTATTAATGGTGTATACTAAACAGGAACTGAAGCACATGAACTTAAGATTAACATTCAGGTAGAGCATTCCATTGAAAACTGAAAGGTAAAAAGTTTGTTGTTCAAATATATTCCACTGAAAACTAAAATAAAAACATAGCTGTTCGAAAATATATTACATTGAAAACTGAACACAGACAAAATAATTTCAGCAAAATTCAAAGCAAAGCAGAGTATTCCTAGCCCCACCTGGTGCCGGGAGGTTGTTATCAAACTTGTCAATCGTCGAGAGTTTAGAACAGGGAATACGGCGTCACCACAGAGGCATGAACACCAAGCTCCTTGGAGCACTGCCACTGCTACTGGGAGCAGGCTCTTTATCACAGGCACTGAAAGGGGATAGACAATCTCATTAACTGCACTAATCAGCCTCAAGTAGCAAACAAGTAGTGTTAACCCGAGACCAAAACACCTACAGTGAAACATTGAAATAGTTTGCAGCAACCTCCAATAGAAAATAGTTAGTATTTTCTTTTCTTTTTGGCAAGGAAAGACGCAAAAGTAGTAACCTCAGTTCATAGAAATTAGCAATTATGTATTTCAGTCTTTTATTGCAACAAACAATTAGGTCTGATGGTCATGCTACATTTTTTTTATGATTGCACCTAAGGTGCTGATCAGCAATGCAAAAGGATTTTCTGACCATTTTAGCTGAATTTAGTGTGGCCTCGTTTTAGTATTATTTTACTATATGTTTTTGCAATGAAAAGTTTGCACCCTCTCCAATTTCTTGGTATTTTTAATCAAAGAATCCTTTCGAACTAAGAGTAGCTGAATGTATGTAATTACAGGACAAATAATGGGATTTCAGTTGCAGTTTCTTTTGATCAGATAGCATTTGCAAATTTTGAGCTTTACTGAACTTCAGTGGCAAAATAATGAGACCACTGATGTCTATGTTATGCAGAGTAGCTCAGCAAAAGTCATGGTACAACACCTGATAGGTTTCAGTAAAAGCCTTTGCATATCCAAGAACTTAAAAAGAGAAAAGTGTTATAATACTGTTGTGTCAATTATAGCAGGTCAGCTGACCAGAGTCATAAACTCATCAGAAGGGTATAAGTGTATAACATTCTATCAGTTTTATTTAGTCTTCAGCGCATCAAGATCGAGTCAGTGTTCATATTTGCTTTGAGCCGGCTAATTCAACATCCTAAAAGAGAAGCTCTTGGTTAGTACCGCTACCGCAGATGAATTCTTAGATTGCTTCAAACATGCAGAGGAGTCCTCACTACTAAAGAATCCCGTATGATCCCTTCCAGCAATACCCAGCTTGTCAATGTTATCCTTGTCACACATGGACATCTCCATTCATCTTTAGTAGCGAATAGCATAATCTAGTTAAGTTAACACACAGATCTCATCCCTTAAGCCTCTAGTTAAACAGGACACTTGGGGCAGGCAATGGAGTTTGCAGCCTCCAGGACATTTCAGTCCGTCCTCTGGCACAATCTAGTTAAACACATATACTCCTCAGCATTTAAGCATCTAGGCAATAGGCAATGGGCAATGGAGTTTGAAGCCTCCAGAACATTTCAGTCGTCTAGAATAATCTAGTTAAACAGGACATTTGACCAACATTATAACAGTAGGAAGGAAATGGACACAACACTATGAACAACGCTATTCATTTTATTTATTTATTTTTGCGAAATTATTCAAAATAATAGTTGGGGTGAACAATACCATTCAAAAGAAAACGGTGAAGCGGGGTCGGGGCGGCAGCCGGTATTTGACCAGGTTCCTGCTGCCAGTCGAGGCGGGGCGGGACTGTGCTTGTCGTCCGCCGACCGGAGGGAGTTGTGCCAGGTAAGGCGGGGCGGCGAGGCCCAAGCGGGCGAGGGCGGATCTGGAGAGAGCTGCGGCCTCTAGGCCCGTCGAGAGGAAGAAGGAAGCGGAGAGGCAGGCGCCGGCCCGCCGTCGTCAGCTGTGCGTCGGGAGCGACGACGGGACCACTCCGCGGCTGCGGCGGCGACGAGAACGGTACGGACGAGGGAGGACAGGGCGCGGGTCCGTCCGTCGTAGGAGTGAGTGAGGAACGCTGATCAGGGCGTGTGAACGATTCCTGTTTAGGAGTATTATTAATTATATAAGTAGAGATTAGAAGTAGTGGCACTTATAAACTGGCGCTGGGTTTTGGATAGAATTCTATGTTGTTTTGGACATCAAATATCGGTAGAATCTTGTGTTGTTTTGGATTCTGATGAATTGACCTGTGTATCACAGAACTTCACTGAAACATCTACTAACAGTTTTAGTATACCTTTTTTAAGAAAATGTCCCTATTATTTTCCTTGTGGCCAACCGTCTGAAGAAACATGACAACTTCGTGGGAGGGGATGATGAGGCAAACGAAGAGGAGGGGATAGCAACTGCAAAGAGACACTCAATTCAATCTATATGAGATTTAATATTCAATCATGAGTCATTTAAATTTCTTTTCTTTTTTTTTAAAAAATTTAATGAGTTCCAAAAGTTATACTCCCTCTGTTCTAATTTACCACGTCACTTTCACTCGACACTTTCGTCGGTGTGGACAATAACATCACCTTCGAGCTTACATTGAGGGTCTCCTTCCTTTACTCGAACCTCTACCAATGAAACCCATGTTTATTTAGTGGGCAAGTGAAGACGACATGATTGATCTTGTTACATCTTACGAGGTATTGTTATTGGAGATTGGTCTTGACTTAGGTGCACTCTTTGGGTGCAACGAGGCCTAATTCTCTGTGTTGCTATCTCTCGCTTCACAGTGATCATATTGTCCATGTGAATTGAATGTGTCATATAGAATCATAGTTCATGTATCTTAAGTTGACTAAACTTATAGATAAACTATAAAATATTTATGACACTAAACAGGTATATTATAAAAAAATAATTAATAAAGAATATAATGATACTTAGGTATAGATGTTATTTTTAATCAAATGAAATATAACTCTTTTATACAGGTAATTTTCAGAGGAGCATTCTGGTTACGCTCGTGGGCTCAGTTGCAGCATGATGAAACAGCCAAGGACGCGCTCTCAGCGATGAGCAAGAAGTTGGAAGTAATTGCTCTAGAGATATCCAATAAAGGATGAAAACGTTTATATTGTTTAAACTAGCGTCCTGGTCGATCTATAAGACTATGGTTTTCTCCTTTTTCAACACAAACTTTGTAATAATTGATTGTGTACATCCTCGGACGTAGAGGTCGGATCTTGATTTATCCATTATCTAAAAAAAGGTATATTACGAAAATATAATTGATGAGAGGCCGGATCTTGATTTATCCATTATCTAAAAAAAAGGCATATTACGAAAATATAATTGATGAATAATCTAATAATACTCCGTTGATATCGTAAACTTGAAATGCTTGGATTTTCCAAGATTTTTAGAATAATAAATTATAATTCAATTTAGGATGTGTGTAGTAGCTTTTCCGGATCTTTCAGCTATTTTTTTTAGAGTACACAGTACAACGCAAACACACAAACCCTACCCCTATGAGCACCTTCGAAGGACTGAGCCAGCAAATCTTGAAGTTCACGAAGTCACCACAGATGCCTCGCTGTCGACGGGAACATCGTCTACCACTTAATGCGTAGCGCCGGAAAATTCTGAAATAAATCCAGAATAAAGTGTCGCACCCAGGATTTGAACCCTGGGTGGGAGCTCCCCCAACCAATAACCTTTGACATTGCGCCGTGAACCCTTGACATTTTTCAGCTATTTCTCTTGAAAACTATTTTACTAGATGTTATTTTCATAAGACTTTAGTTTGACTAATGAAGTTTTTTTATTCACACGTGAAGTTCACATGAGGTTGAGATGTAGAAACACGCAGTCGCCTGAGCGGAGCCAGGGACCCAGAATCCGGCTGCTGTTCTGCATCTGCTCTCCCTCCCCGCCTCCCCAGAAAAGCCGCCCGCCCGCCCGCGTCCCCTTCTCCCGCGCACGGGCACGGCGCACTCCATCACCTCGCTCACCGGCTCGCCGCCTCCGGCCCGAGGTGAGCATCCGCGCACCCGGCATCCATGCTGATCGCTTCCCGCGCCGGCGGGTCCATTTGGTCCGCTCCGATTGGGTCCGGCGGCTGTCAATTTGATCTCTCCGCTGGAATGGATCGATCGGAGGTTTATGATCAGGTTAGGGCGCGGATCTGAAGATGGGTGATCGTGGGATTGTGCGTTTGGAGCTGGATCTGAGTGTGGTTGGTTGGCTGATTAGTTGCAGCCTCCTGAGCTCAGATCGTGGGATTTTTTTTTTCCTGCACTTCTAGAAGGTCGGGGCGGGCCATGTGTTCTAGTTTTGAGCTTGTGAAGAATTGTGATCCCTTGTCACGTCTCATTTGCTCGGAGTAATTTAGTGGCCGGAACTCTTAATAACAATAAAATAAAATTGGAGCGAGTACGTCCAGGGTTGTTCGAGCTAGCCAAACTGTTGATATACTTGTGATTCTTTATTTTGTTGTAATGAATTGGATTAGTACAGCTGTCCTTGTGCCTGCCTGTCTCCAAATTCCAGAATAACAAAGCAACGAAAACATATCAGTTCTTATAATGGAAGAATTAGGTGTCCCAACTCCCAACTATAACATCGCCTATACTTGCCTAGTTTCAGCACATAAAAACAATTGCTTTGACTTTTCAATGATATGTTTCTTTTTCCACATTTTGAGATATGTAGATTTGGGCTTCCGTTGTACAAAGCTGCAAATATTTACATATTGTAACTGAACTGCAGAGTAGCTTTGAGCTATGGGCACAGCTGTGGATGCTTCAGCAGTTGTGGCTGAGGAGGTACCTTGGATTTACTTGAAGCTACTGATAGATCACCTACAGTACATATTTGATAATCCACTTACTGTCGCAAAGGCCTAAGGTTCATTTAGAATGTGAAGCACCTTAATTTTTGCAGCAAGCAGCATCAACATGTAATCTTAATTTATTAATCCTTTGGTTCAACAGCAGTTCTTTTTCTGAGTTTTTGATTTCCTGTTATCTTGACAGTTGTTTCCCTTTAATCTTGCATCTTTATGCCTAAATTTCAAAATTAGTTACTTTTACTGGAATATATGCCTTGTTTTCTTTTCAGGTTCATGACCTGAGATATAAAGCCCTCTTCCATTTGTAGAACTATTCATTAGTTATACCTCATCTTAGAAATGTACTCCACGTGCAGGTCACTGAGAATATGCTGGGTGGCAAGAAAGTTACTGTTGTATTCGTTCTAGGTATCTGCTCTATCTTCACTTATTACATTTGCCTATTGCATATCCTACCTCATCGAAGAAAATGAGCTTATACATCTTTGAAAACATAAAATGGCTTCATTAAATTTATCTGGTTACGTATATGCACTTAAAAGATATGATTTTGTGATACACAGGTGGTCCTGGAAGTGGAAAGGGCACACAGTGTACCAACATTGTGGAACACTTTGGATTCACCCATCTTAGTGCTGGAGATCTTTTGCGTGCAGAGATCAAATCTGGCTCAGAGAATGGGTATCTTCCTTTTCCAATCCCTCCATAAGAAAGCTAACTGCATTTTATCCCCTTTTCTTTCTTAACACGTTTTTCCAAGTAAAACTAGATTAATCCTGTTGACTCATTGGTTTGACATCTATATGTTTCTATGCACTTTAATGTTCTTCAGAACCATGATTGACAACATGATAAAGGAGGGAAAGATTGTTCCATCAGAAGTAACCATAAAGCTGTTGAAGGAGGCCATGATAAAAAGTGAAAATGACAAATTTCTGATTGATGGATTTCCAAGGAACGAAGAGAATCGTGCTGCATTCGAGAATGTTGTAAGGCCCTTTCTTTTGTTTGGTTGTAGTTGTACCCAGTTCTAATGATGGTTCAAGGGACTATATTTCATTCTTTTATGTATGTTTAGATGAACTAGGTTCGTACCCGTGCGTTGCTACGGGATAGCTAACTTTTGTATTAGAAATATACGAATCACACTATAAGATAATAGTGTCAAATTAAAACCGATGTTAGATGACATTTAATAAAAAATTGCTAGCATATGATAGGCACAGCAGAATATATGCTTCTAGCTCACCAATGCTGACTCATCCAGAGAGCCCATTATATTTAACTTGTTTTTCTTTCTTAATCCAAACCCAACCAACAATTCACAACACGTGGCTCAAGACGTGTGCTTGAAAGGCTTACCATACCATTTCCAAGTACAGAACCTTCTCTATCTCTTAATATCAATAGCCTAACATATTCTGTCAAGTACTTCTTGCAACAAACTGGCTAATTTTGTGAAACCAAAAAAAAACTATAGCCATATATAAGCCAAAGCAATGAAGGATACAATATGATAAGAGGTGATCTCATATTATGTGCTACCTATTTTATCCAGGGGGGCACATATCTAGCCATAGCCATAATGCTGCAGGAATCTCATTACTTGAATATCTTTCTTGTGCTATTAGAAAGCTGACAACATTATGCAAGGAGGCAGCTAACTTGACAACATTAAGCTGCACACAGGGAAGCAACATAATAGAAATTTGGCTTACAAACTGTACTTTCTCACTGGTTGCTATGAAAGAAAATCAATACCAATTGTAGCCTGCATAACAGAGAAACCTGAATAGACTAACCAACATTATTACTGTACAATAAGCCAAAAATTGCAGGACTGAACTCAACATAGTAGTAAGAGTAACTGAGTCTCTCACACATGCATTCTTTAGAAACAATTGATATCAAATGCACATAAGTACCTCCATCAGCAGCAACAAAAGTTGTGTAAATTCAATCCAAACCCTATAAAAAATTCAGCTCTCCATAGTAGTTTAACAGAAATAGCACAAGGGGTCAAACAGACAAAAAAAACTTAGCACATAACTTGCCTCGCTCATTGTCAATGTTTCTAAGATAAATACAAAATGCTCTATTATTGGGCATTGCCTTCCTGGATGGAGGTAGAGCAACCATGACATTGTTCATTGTTCTCTTGCTTTCTCACTTTGCCTGGCGTAGCCTCCGGAACGCATGTTTTCTTGTGTCTGTTTGCTGCGTCTGAAACAAATGTGCCCTATTACAGTTAAGTGTGAAAGGGAAATAACCCGAACCATACAGGGTGAATTCAGTCCTCTCACCTCCATGGTGAGGATGAGCTTGCCAAATTCATCAGCATCGCCCCTTTTTCATCATCCTCATCATCTGATGACTTTGCAATCACAAAACTCAAATAAATTGATAAACCAACAACAGGTAGCGTGTCGGCATACTCACCGCCGCCGCCGCCGGAGAGGGCCTTGGAGAGGAGTGCAGGCCGACGTACTTGTCCCAGGAGAACTCAAGCATGGAGTCATGGACATGCCGATCCCACCGAAGTCCTCCGCATTCCCGGACACGTACTGCAGCTACTTCTCGTCGCCTCGTGCAGCCACGCTGGTACCCAGAGCAGCTCGTCCTGAATCATTCATTCATACGTGCGTGATGAGTGTTCTGTCAGATTCAGCCCGAACAAACTGTTCGATTCACAATAATGCAATTGTTCGATCACATTGTTTGTTACTGCTCCTAATCATACCTTGTAGCCAGAACCATAAGAGTACGGAAAAAACTTCTTGGTGCTCTGTAGGGAGTCATTTTACCTGCCTCTGAACATTTCGGCGAATGTGAAGAGATGTCCATGTCCAACCCATGAAGAACAGACGAACTAAAAATTCAGTACTCTGAATCACATCACTCTGAAAATTTAGTAGTACGTAACAGATGCATTCCGGCAGATTTACCTGATTTGCATGCAACAGGAGTAGGTCGGCTACATGGAGTCGTAAGGGCGGAAGGCCTTGGACGCAGCAGCCAGCGCGGCGGCCGTCTCGACGGCGACCTCAGACCCCAGGTGGTTCGTGTAGATCTAGAATGCCGTCCGCAGCATGGACATGGGCCCCGCCTTGTCCGCCTCGGGCGACGGCAGCCAGGTGCCGGGTCGCCGGGTGTCCGGGCAGAGATGGAGGAGCGGCGGTTGGCCAGTGGCGGCAAGGTGCCGGGTCACTGGGCGACGGCGGCCGGGTCGCCGGGCCGAGATGGGAGAGCGGGGGTCTAGTCGCCGGGCAGAGATGCGAGGCTTTTGCTCCTCTCTGCCACTCTGGGGCCCGGTACCCAGGGGAGGCTAGGAGCGGCGACGTTTTCGTTCTACCGTTGGACGATTGTTATGCAAATTTTTTAGTTGTAGAGATTTGCTAGACTATTAATTGTTCCTCATTGTTGCAGACAAAAATTTCTCCTGCATTCGTTCTATTCTTTGATTGTGCTGAGGATGAGATGGAAAGACGTCTTCTAGGGCGCAATCAGGTTTCCTTAATTATCCTTCACTTGTGCAGATTTTTAGTTGCAAAGTCTTTGTTTCTGATATTTATCGTTCTCTTTGCAGGGAAGATCTGATGATAACATTGAAACTATCAGGAAAAGGTTCAAAGTTTTTGTTGAATCTAGTTTGCCTGTCATTAAGTACTATAGCTCAAAGGACAAGGTTAAAAAGGTATTAATGCACTTTTATCATTCAAGGGTTACTCCTATTGCAGTCTAATGATGCAAAAATGTAGTATTATATACTATAAATAGAAGCACATATTGGAACAAGATGCATGCCAATTTAAATATATGAGATTAGAAGGATGATGTTTGGATGGAAAGATAATCTGATGGAGTAGTCTTCCTTACTTCCTTTTGAGTTAAGGACTACCATTATATTCTTCACATTTTTAAATAATTGTGGCCCTTCTGTTGGAATTTTCAACCTAGGTTAATGCGGCAAAACCAATTCCTGAGGTCTTTGAAGACGTGAAGGCCATTTTTGCCCCATATGCTTCGAAGGTGAGTTATGGGATTTACTCCTTTTTTTTGGGTCAATTGCACACAGCATTTCTGAGTGACTCTTAACTCCTTTTCGATTGCGCTGGATAATTTTTTCCTTCTGTGAATGTGTATCTACCAACATGTTATGTTAGGGTATGGAAAAAAAACACAGCAATATATTATCAATCTGTTTGCTCATCACATTTTGTTCTTGACTTCTTATCTAACAGGCTGAATAGAGCAATAAAGGGAGGTCATGGAGGTGATAGAGAATGCCATATAACCCTTGAGCTAAATAATTTCATTTCATTTGGTTCTTGGCGTCATGGGATTCTCATATAGTCTTAATTATCTTTTGCAGGCACCGAACGAGTGTGACTACACATATGTGATTAAGAACCTATTTAATATAAGAAAAGTTTCAGCTCAAATGAGCTACCAGCATATATCAGTAGGCAATTCGATTTGTTATCAGCAATAAGTAGATCTGTGTTCCTGCTAGAAATAGCATTTTGCCAATGTTGGTTTATCCTTTGATATTGTTGTATCAATGTGACAATGTGGTCAAACCTTGTGGCTTGTGCCTTCCCACCTGCTATCTGGTGGCATTACCAAAAGTAGAACGGCTGTCATATTCTTTATAAGTGATTGTTTGTTCTTGTATGTAGGCATTAGAATGAGCAACATTCCACTCAACCTTTTGTATGATCAGTAATCAGTTGGTGCCCTCATGTCAGACACTCGGGCCTATGTAGATGCTCCTGATTTGATTGGGAGCAATAACGGACAAATATCATGCTTGAAATATTGCAGGTCAAGGGGCAGGTCTCTTGTGTGGCTATAGGCTATCTGTACTCTTCTGTAGTATATAATTCTGTTACTTGAGTCCTGAGGTTGAAGGTATGTTTTACAAACTTGTGAACCATTTTTGAGCTGATTGGAGCATTTCTATCTTTTTTTTTTTTTTGGCATAGCCATGCACTATCAATCTAAGAAGAACAAACTGATTCAAAGGGAAACTGGCAGCGGCCTCTAAGACAAGGAATGTGACTTTCGGAATGCTGTGTCTTTGATCACCTCACCTGTGTTGTAATCAACTGTAAGCAAGAAACAGGAAATTTGGTACTACTAGGATATTATTTTGTTGTACGTGCATTGCAGCAACCCCATACAAGTGACTTGTTGTAAAAACAGGTCCATTAATCTGCTTCATGTGTATTTATCCTGCTGACTGAAAATATTGTTATTTGTACAGTAAAGTGCTTCCAGACAGGGAGGGATTCGCTAGCATGTGACGACGACGGCCTCTACGCCGCGATGAGGCAATGTTTGACCAATCCGCGGCGTAAACCTGGCCACCTCTACAAGTACAAACTCGGGCGGCAAGGAGAGTGGCTGACACGACAGCACGCGCGATCCATGCCGACGCCGACCCGTCGCGGCTGGGTGCGCTTCGCTCTGACCTGAGCTCCCGTCCGACGCGGCCGCGGCCCACCACAAGGACAAGGCACAACCCACGTCGCGGTCAGTCGTCGTCGGCGCGCGGGCGTCGGCACGTTGCCCCTTGGTGGGCCTTCTTCCTTGGCTGGCTGGCTGGCGGACCGCGACGTGCAACCGAAACACGCACCCCGACGCCACTGCCCGTGCCCACCCACTAGGGGTGCCACTGCCGTGCCGTGTGGGCGTACGTGTACTTGCTCCGTTGCCCCCACTCCCATCCATCCAATCCAAAACCGCACCGCACGCAATGATGATTCCAGCCTGGGACCGCCGGCCGGCTGCGCCAGGGCATCGGCGGAGGCGAATCATATTGGGATGCGGAGAAGAAGAGATCGAACCGGATGCCCGGCCCTGCCGCGCGGCGTCGTCGCCTCGGTCTGAATCATGACGAATCCACCTGCTGCCCCCACTCACGTACGGTTGAGGCCCGGGTATCGATGCTCTTGCTGATAACCACTCTACTAGTGGTAGCTAGCTTTCCATGCAAGCGCTGCTCTTGGGCTATGGATGCATGTACAACATGCATGAGAGCCATCAAATCATCACAAACAAAGGCTCAGTCTAGTTTATAAGAGTAGAAAATGAAGCTGTTGATGATGATGAGTTAGCCAATAGCCACCTGATGAGTTCACGAGTAAAACTAAAACCATACAGACAGAGGTCAGTCAGGCAAACCAGTTGACCTTTCTTCTTCTCAGAAGCTAAAAAAAAGCCGCCGTCACGATCGTCTCTCACGTCACACATAGTAGAAAAAACTAGTATCATCATCATATACTTGCACCGCAACAAAAGCAAAATAATCACGTCGGCCGGGCCGGCGGTACGGTCTCACGGGAGGTTGAGGAAGAGGCCGGCGGGGTCCGGGTCCACGAACCCAGCGCTGCTGCCCCAGCACGTTCCCAGGTCGTACGCCGCGGGCCAAACGAACGAGTCGTCGGCGTCCAGCGCCGCCTCCTTCCCGGCAAAGTAGTCGGAGAGCCCGAGTCCGAGCGCGACGGCGTCCTCCGCGCCGGGCTGCAGCAGCAGGTGCGCGAGCGAGTCAGAGTCCTCCTCCTCCACCGCCGGCGCCACCATCGCCGCCGCCTCAGTCGGCTCCGTGGTGATCTCGCTCGCGCCGTCGGTCGTGGTCGTCGTCTTGGCGGAGTCAGCGGCAGCGACCGGAACCTCCGGGGCCGGCGCCACGACGCGGCGCTTCTTACTGGCAGGCTTCTTCTTGGACGGCCTGTTGTTGTCGGCGCCGGCGGCGTAGGACGAAGACGACGAGGGCTTCTTGCGGGTGCCGCCTCCGACGGGGACGTTGCGCAGCGTGCCGCCCTTGGTCCAGTAGCGTCGGCAGCCCTTGCAGAAGTGACGCGGCTGGGAGGTGTTGTAGTTGTTGTAGTAGCAGAACTTGGTGTCCCGCGACGCGCACCGCGGGCACGGGTGCCCCCCCTCGCCGCCGCCTCCTCTTCCTTCGCCTTCGCCAACCACCACCTTGGTCGTCTCGTAGTACCCCTTGGGCCGGCGGAGGTCCACGCCGTCAAACTGATGCTGCTGCGCTGCCGCCCGGTGGCCGGGCTCCGCCGCCACCGACATGTGCGACGACGGCGCCGTCGTGCCTGGCGGCGGTGCAAGCGCAGAGAGAGAGAGGAGGCTGGGAGCGCTGCGACCGACGAACTGAGAGAGAGGAGGCAAGGAGGACGAAGCGGTTGCCGCCGGGGCTGGGCTTTGCCTTCTCTCTTATGGTCGCGGTCGCCGTTATACGGAGGGAGGGGAGTCCGTCCGTTGCCTTCCAGGACGCTAGTGGGCCCCACGTGTCAATGAGAGAGAGAGAGAGAGAGAGGGAGGGAGCGGAAGCCCACGCCGCGTGACGTGACGGGGGCGGCGCGCTACTGCCTGCCTGCTGCGAATCGACGCGACCTCCCTCCCGTGGGCCCACCGCGTCAGCGCTGCTACGAGTGGTGGCCAACCTGCACGGCCCCCATCGGTTTGAAAAATGGGAGAAGCACGAACGGCCGCCGGACTCTAGCGGCCGGACCGGGGGCGTCTGTGCTGTGACGACGTGTCTGCGCGCCATACGGCGGCGAGTCGGCCGTGGCCCTTTGTGTCGGTGACGCGGGTGGTATGCGGCGTGGCGTGTCGGCCACCGGCGGCGGCGGCTTGGGTCGGGTGGTTTTGGAGCGCGACACGTCAGACAAACATTGGTCTTGGTCGGGACAGCGACAGGGGGGCTGCTGTTTTCGCGACGCGCTAGGCCAGGCTAGGCGTGGGCCCGGCTTGGCACTACCGTCCCCACATAAGGGTCCCACGCGAGGCGGGGCCCTTCCCTTGGTGCAAACGGCCCATGAATTGTTCAGCAGGCAGGAGTAAAGTGTGACTACTTGAATGCCTGTGCTGTTGTTATGGAAACCAAAAATTTTTTATGATATAATATATCATGATCAACATAAATTTCTCAAAGATAAATCATTGAGATTACTACTTTTACGTGTACATGATTAATGGAGATAACCAAAATACATGGGCAATTACTATATTAAAATCAACGTATTATTTATATTATAAATATTTTAGTTACCTCTATTAATAGTGTTAGTCTTGTCATCCAATGGGGCACTATTTTTTATTGAATTTACCCACAGGTTAACCACTCATCTAATATGTGATGATCGAAGTGTGGCCACATTAGAGTCCTTCCATGCATCAATCTGAAACATTTGTAGAAGCAACACAAATACTGAAAGTGAGAGCCGGAACAGTGGAATAAAAATGAAATAAGATGCAGAGAAAAGAGGAAGCGTCTCAGTTACCGCTCCAGGAGCAGACATTCAGTTGCCAATAAAACAACAAATAAGTTTCATATGTCCATACCATCGTGTACACATGTTCGATAATATATATTATTATCTATCACATCAATAATACTGAGTATCTTGAAAGTTTTCATAAATTTTAACTCAAGTGGACAAGTTTTCCCCTACTATATAGAGAAGGAGAATTTAAAGTTCTGTAATCAATTCTTTCTGAATACACTATCTTCTTGTCTCACCCGGTTTTAACAACAAAACCAGATTTACACCATATATGAGCTCAGGAAGTCAAATCTCACATATAGCCATAAATTAAGGAAGTATCAAAAGACAATACTTAAATACATAACATATAAGGTCAAAGGATAACCTCAACACAGCGAACAACGGAAGACAACTCCGAACTTCAGGTGAAGACTCCAACTTCACAGGGACAACTGACTGGTTGATCACAAGCCTAACTCCTTTAACTGTTGCTCTTTGCAATCTGATATGGTTGATAAGGCAAGGGTGAGCACTTAAAGTACTCAGCAAGAATAACATAGGGTTATGAAGCTCAAAAGGCTGACACTGGCTTACTGCGGTTGCTTTTAACTTGGTCAAGTTTTAACAACAATTAGCTTTAGTTATGCTTAACCCAGTTGGTAACCATATGATCATTAATGAAACGATCTCATATATCATATCTCCGAACTTACCATCATAAGTTGTTCAACAACATGCTAACACTGTGAGTTTTCCAGGCCGCTCGTGACCGTGAGCACGGCTATCATGATAGATTTACACTCTGCAGAGGTTATACACTTTACCCACAAGTCGTGTTGCCCATATGCCCGGGTTAATTACTCCCAAAACACTGCCAAGGTGAGCGGGCAGGGAACACTATGAAGTCTTTCAAAAGCTCTTTCTAACATGTAGCGGACCCTACGGACCCAATGCAAAGGGGAATATGGGACACCCCGATGGTACCACCCGCAGCGGTCCCCACACAAGCTATACCCCATAACCAGCTCGGCAAAGGTGCCTTTCACGAACCACAAGCATGCTAGTCCAAACTTTATACTTAACTAAAGCCAGAGCCATCATAGCACTCGTGGTTGTATTTAAAATCTTAGCTTTTGCCCTACAGTGGGGTCCTATTCCATGTTGCTATAAAAGCCAATTTTATCTCATTGTTGCATATATCATTATTCAAGATTCATCTCAAGATCCATTATTGTAAAGCATAGCAAAGCTACCCACATGCATAGAAACCCATGGTGACAAGGTAAAGGATAACAAAGCTATGGTATAGATTTAATAGGAATCAAATTAGACACATGTAATAATGGCTAGATTGAATCATGGTGAATAGGTAACAAGGATGATCCCATGTTAAACTTGTCTTAAACTCTTAGATCCTTTCTTCACTTGATTCTCGATTCTGCTGATCCTGTCAGAAGGAGCCAATTAGTACTCCCTCCGTCCATGAAAGAAAAGATTTCTGAGTTTATCCTAAGTCAGATTTTTTAAACTTTAACCAAATTTTTTTAAAAAAATATTAAATGTTATGGTATCAAACTAGTATCAAAAGATTTATCTAAGAACATATTTTTATATGGTGCTCATTTTAAGTTATAGGTGTTGTTGTATTTTCTATAAAGTTAGTCAAAGTTAAAAAAGTTTGACTGACACGGATTTTAGGAATTGATTCTTTTGTGGACAGAGGAAGTATGTCATTTAGAAGATCGCTGCATGGTTTTGTAACGGAGTGCAGCAACAAGAGAATAGATACCCATTGACTTATTGCATGGTCATTGAAATTTCCATCACTTGCAACTGCGAAAATTGTCAAGTTGAGACTGAACGGTGTCTTTCTGCTCCATAAATTCCTTCCACTGTTCTTCCAGCTGAAAGTACCATGCGAGGGACTCCATAGGAGGGGATATCGAAGTAACTAGAACTGCATCCATAGGAGGGGACTCCATGGGATCACGTGCGATGAGACGCGGCGTCGGGGGTTCGGGCGGCGCGGCGTCTGGCGTCGAGCGTCGGGGGCGAGAGGGGGTCAGCGTTGCGTCTGGGCCGGGTCGCGCGTCGAGGGGTCTCGCGTCGGGGATCGGGAGGTGGGCGACGGAACAGAAAACACCGTAACAGAGTGATTAGATGGGGATGGTGGGAGGGCCTATGTGAATAAATGACCCACCTCCATCTAAGGTCATCGGATTAGAATTGTGTGGGTTGGATTAGAGTTTGCGTAGTTTGCATAGCTAGTTAGTTTTCATAGCATACGCTCCCATATATATATAAAGGAACATAACGCGATTTTCTTGCCCCTAAGGGCACATGCCCATGTGTTGTGGACCCTCCGATTTGCTCTGAGATTCGTGCACAGCAGAAGACCCGTGTTGTGGACTCTCCGATTTGCTCTGAGATTCGTGCACAGCAGAAGAGAGATAATTTTTTATTGTCATTGACGTTTCAATTTGGAGCAAAATTAACCGAAACCGAAAAACCGAACCGAAATAACCGGAACCGAAATCAAAAGAACCGAAACCAAAAAATTCGGTTCCTGATTTTGGGGAACCGAGATAACCGAAGGAAATTCGGTTCCTACCCTCGGTTAACCGAATTACATGAATTATACTTCACTTAATTGTATTTTGTAAGAATTATGTTTGTTTTATGTGGGGTGTTTCATATTTGAACTGTTATATATTTGTGTTAATATATTGCTAATGTTCCTTATTGAATTATCATTATTAAAAATAGATAAAATTTGCTTTAAAACGTATATATTTATTGTTGTTTTGATTTTTTCTGGAAATTTCGGTTAGTTCGGTTAGAACCGAAACCGAACCGAAATAACCGAGAACCGAATTGGTCGGTTCCGAGAATTTTTGAGAACCGATCAGTTCCTATTTTCTGGAAACCGAATTTCTTGCAAAACCGAAGAACCGAAACCAAGAACCGAATGACCAGTCTGACCAGCAGCTGCACTGCACATTGGCATTGGCCGGCGAAAGAACCCAACCGAGCATCACAAACAACATATACAGGGGAGCTCTGTCTCTGTCACAGACTCATCAGTCTCACAGAGGCGCGACGCGAGGAGTGGCGACTTCTCATACAGTCATACGTACTACGCAAGAACGGAATAACCTAAACTATGCTATGAACAAGAGCAGCTTCACTTCACAGTCCACGAACGGAAGCAGCAGCAGCCGCCAGCCTAGCACAAACAAGAGTCCAAGACGCGATCGATCAAATCCAATCAATCAAACAATGCAGCAGCAGGGGGCGTATCTACTACTCCCGTGTCATCGCCCTCCCGCCCATCATGGGCGGCAGCTTAGCATACACGCAGCCCATTGATGAGGCAGGCTCCCCCATCTCCTTCGTTGTGGGGGCCGGGACCGCCAAAACACAATTATCAGACTTCGCGTTGGCAAATGAGCAGCCGGCTGTCATCTCTCTGATCTGTGCCGCTTACTTGCCCGCGAGTGCTCTCTAGCGCCGTTCTCTGGCCTTAACATTATCTGCTGCCCAACAACCTCTAGATCGCGAGACGACGTTTGGTTGATGTGATCCTGAAACGCGAAAATACAGTGGTTGGGTTTCTGTTACAATTTCGCTGTGCGAGGGAAAAGCAGCACAGGCAGGCTACAGCGATGTCTTGACAGTGGAACCAAATATACATGGTACTAAGGGTTTTTGTTACCGTTCGGTAACCGGTCGGTTACCGACAAACCGGCCGGAACCGGTTCGGTTTCAGTACCGGTTTGAATTCAAATTTCAAATTTGAAAAAAAAATCGAAAATGCTGAAAAAATTCCTAAAAATAGTTCATGATTTATAGAGTCGAATGGTGTACAAATTTTTTTAAATTGGAGTTCGTTTGCTATTTATTTTGACGTGTACAAGTTTGAAAAAAAAAGAAAAATGATCTTTTCTATTTTTTTCAAAACTTGTACGCGTCAAAATAAATAGCAAACGAACTCCAATTTGAAAAAAATTTGCACCATTCGACTCTATAAATCATGAACTATTTTTAGGAATTTTTTCAGCATTTTGGATTTTTTTTTTCAAATTTGAAATTTGGTTTGGGGCGGAACCGTCGGTAACCGCCCAAACCGGTGGGTAACCGTCCAAACCGGACAGTAACCGGCCCTAATTGACCGGTTACCGGTCCCAAACCGTTTGAACTACGCCGTTTGAATTCAAAATGATTCAAAATGCAAACCGGTCGGTTTGGGGCTGGTTTGGGCGGTTACCGGTAACCGCCAAACCGCCCTGGACCGGTTCCCGGCGACCGGTCGGGATGGTGAACCCTGCTAAGTACTACTCCCTCCATTCCAAATTGTAAGTCATTTCAAAAATCTTGGAAAGTCAAAGTTTCTCAAGTTTGACCAAACTTATATAACAATAAAATAATATTAATGATGTCAAATAAGTATCATTAGATTCGTTATCAATTATATTTTTATAGTATACCTATTTGATGTTACAAATCTTTATAGTTTTGTCTATAATTCTTGGTCAAACTTAAGATGTTTTGACCATTCAAAATTCTTGAAATGACTTACAATTTAGGATGGAGAGAGTACCTTGGAAGTGGAGTTTGGCACAGGATTATTGCACCTCTTGGTAGTGGTAGCACGCTTGCCAAGATTGATCTGCACCGAGATGCTAGCTTGTGACAAATCTACGCCCGAGTTTTGTAGCGCAAGATTCAAGGTAGTAAGAAGCTGTTGTAAAGGGCCGGGAGGCGCAAAATAGTCATTTCAGTGAGAAATTATACATAGTTCAAGCGTTGCAGATGTAAGAAACCAGTCTGAAAACTAAACGATAGAGCACATAAAAATTACAGATGATTTTTTTATGCAAAATTTTGAAAGATTTTTATTTCGGTTAGTATCAACTGATGGTACGTACCCTTCGGAATATTGGCTTGACAAGCTGATTGTCCCCTCATCTATTGCCAACTCAGGGCTCTTCAGCGTCCCATTGTGGCCTGCCAAGTCGTCTGAGGAGGGTGATGCAGTTGTCAACTGTGTCTGTGTTGCTTGCTGGGAGGTAACAACATTGTCTGCACATGAATAAAAACGTCCTCCGTGAACTTCAGAACAATGAAAAGGAGTGCATAAAACTGCTGCACATTGTAAATAAATCACTAAATGGATCAACAAAGGCATACTTGTAACATTATTGGGAGTTTCAGCCTCCTGTTTGTAAGGCACACAGCCCTTTGGTTCTACTTCTACTACCGGTTCATGTGCACCCGAAGCGGCAGTGGTTTCAAATGCACCTGCATTGTTGTTAAGGTCCTCAGGCTTTGCAGCGAAACGAAACCGTGGGGAGGAGCCATTTTTTATGACTTGTGATGATGGATCGTCGGAGGCCGTATCTCCATTTATTTCTTCCTTGTTCTGCAGCACATGGATAAAATAAGATGTGTATATATGAGGGGCTAGGTAAGATCTCACCCTTAACACTAAGAAACTTCACTGTCTGTGCAGAAGGTAAAGTAGTGTTGATTAGCTTACCGGTGAATTTTTCCAGGAAGACCGGAAGTAGATGTTAGACCACGGCTGGTAGATCTTTGCATTTTCTTGGTTCCACTCTGGTTGTGTTGCACGGTCTGCTGTTCATCACCACAAATAGTGACATGTACAGCCTACGAGAGGCGGTCACGTAGCAGAACAGTACCATGTAGCCAATGTTATTTTCACGGTTCCTGTTCATGGACCAAAGTGGCACATACCGATAAGTTCAGGGGTCATTTTTTCGCGTTTGCAAGTTTATGGACCAAAGTGACACAGACTGACAAGTTCAGGGGCCAATTTTTCGCGTTTGCAAGTTCATGGACCAAAGTGGCACATGCTGACAAGTTAAAGGGCCGCCAGTGTATTTTACTCTTCCTCGAATGATCGGAGGTTGCAAGTGTGTAGCATAAACAAACCCAACATAATGATATTTTGTTGTAATAAAGAAACATGCTTTTCAAAGAAAAATGAAACCCGCGTTTTCAGTTGTACGAGCTCACTTTGCTTTCGTGTGAAATCAAATTTCTCTACCTTTCATAATTCTTTCTTTTAAAAAATATATTAACTTAAATATTTGCAATAAGTTTCAATCAATTATACGTACTAGTCCAGGACATCAACCCGTACCTCTGCACGGGCTAACATTGAGATACTTAAACAATAGGAACCCAATTTATTCAATGTACATTAAGTATTAACTAATAAAATTTTATTTGAATTAATTTAGATTCACATATTTGTGTAGAATTGTGATTAGCATGACGGAGAGAGATTGTTGTGTAGTACACCTAATAGTGTAACAATAACTTGATAATAAGAATGTAACATTAATTTGATTCTATGGTTATGTATTTCTTTTTCTTGCTTGTCTTGTGTTCCAGGATGGCCGACTTGTCTAATATATGGGCGTACTGGATGTTCCTCTATCTGAATTGAACTGTGTCGATATATAACAAATTAGAAGGTTAATTCATATACAAATAAAATTTTTACATGTAACCCGTGCTCTCGTACAAGAACCCATGGCCGAGCGAGCTCCCCTCATAGCCATGGTTGAACTCCACTCATGGACGGGTCGAGCTCCCCTCATGGTTGAGGGCGCGAGCTAATCCTCCCTGAGATTCACCTGCTCTGGCCGGGCTGAGCAGCCCTCGGTGGAGCTCCCCCATGGTCGGACCGAGCTCCCCAGCATTTCAATTCGGTGCTTTTGCATCCAAAATTTCAAAAACCAATTCAATGATCATCCAAACAATGGTATTTGAATTGTGGCCATTTCGATATCATGGTTGTTTGGTATTGAACCCAATTCAATGCCAACAGACTCAATATCTACATCCAAAAAAAGCCTAGTATTTTGATTATGTAGATATCAATGGATTTTTCATACATACATATATATATATATATATATTATCAGAAAATTCTTGTTTTTAAGGCATACAGTTCAGGCCGGAAAAAAATAGAGATATACTACTAGTACGTCCTAGAATTTTTTAAAAAAACTGCGATGCTATTGTTCACATGATCCCCCTAGCAGGCCTAGAAAAGTAGGCCTACCAGCAGCAGGGCCCAGGCCCACGGGTCCACGCATGCATCATGCGGCGACCAGACCTACGAGTCTACTACGAGGCAGAGCGTCGCCCACCCTAGAGAACGCGGCAGACCGGGCCACCTACTACGAGTCTCACGTCACGCCTGCGTCGTCGACTCGCCACCCGACCCGACCAGTGGATGTGGAAGGATGCAAACCAAAGCGGCTGCGGCTCCTGCTCCTGCTCCTGCTCCTGCTTCACGACGCCGGCCGGGCCCGCGCGGTCAGCCGCAACTCCCAAACAACAGCACCGCCGGGAGTAATTTTCGGAATATAATATAATAGTACCCCCAGACCACTGAGAAGTTGCTAATCCCAGTTGTTACTTGTACGGCGCCCACAGAGTACTCTTACCCTTGCCCTAGGATGAACTAGGATTATTTGTTAGCCAAAGCTAAAAAAAAAGTACTGACCAGCTAAAAATCATATTATTATTCCTGTTCGTTTGGATCGTAGACTAGCATACACAAGGAAAGAGATAATATGGACTACTGTAGTTCGGTTTTTTAAAAACTACTCAACTACAACTAACTACTAGTAGTTAGTTAGTTAGTTAAACTCTAGCAACTCTTGGAATCCAAACAGCAGCAGGCGCTAGATTGAAATTGGTGGTGGGTACGGTCGGCGCTTTCGGTAGCCAGTGATGGAGGATGCGCTGACAGCGTGTGTGGACGCTTGGCAACGTGATCAGGTGGTGGAGTAGTGGATGAAGACGGAGGGGAAGAAAGTAGTAGCTAGAGCAGAGCAGAGTAGGACGACGTCGTCGTCGTGGATGGAGAGCGGAAGAGGGCTGCGGAGGTCACGTGACGGTTGTTAAGAGGAGCCGGCCGTGAGGCGTCCCCGTCACCCGTCCTAAGCCTGGCCAAATTACCCGATACTCCTTCGGTACCCGATCTAAATTCACGTAGTGATTTTGATTACCCGAAATTAGTTTAGGTAATTCGGGTAATATCTCCCGGTACCCAAACTATCTGAACTACTCGAAGTTTTGTACGTGTCTTTACATTTATCATGTATTGTTAGTTGAACACTTGAACTTATCACTTTATTAAAAATATAATCCTCTCTTCTTGAACAACTCACTATAGTATATTATTCTCTGTAAATTGTTATTGAAATTCTATACATTTGGTGTTGAAATTATTTATAAATTGATACTAAATTTTTATCTAGTTTGTTAATTTTTATAAATTACGGATAGTGTTTTTTCGGACTAATATCATACAATAATTTTTATTACCTGAACTACCCGATCTGAAAAGATCAGGTAACCCGAACGCCAGGGTGACCCCGTCTTGCGCGCGCGGCGCGGCATATGAGGCGCGATCGAAGATTGCGAGCGGGCTTCCCGTGGAGTCCCGTGGCCGTGGATGGAGATGTGCAGTGTGCCAGCCAGCCGTCCGCGACGCCGGATTCCTCAGGGCTACTCTGCTTTGCTTTAATTTGCTTTTCCCCTTTTGTCTACCACTAACACGAGTACCATATATAATATATAAGCATATACAGTATAGTACACTAATACAGTATATATTAGGACGTCGTACGACACGAGTACCATATGCATCGGCGCATATATTAATCCTTCTTTTTATGCACCAGGCCAGCGCATCATATATACATTGTTTATTTTGTTTAGTATTTAGGATCATGCATTGATAGAAAGTATATGGGCAATACTCAATGTATTACTGTGATTGATTGTCATACATATATATATAGGCTTGTGGACAGGTTCACTTGTCATATGTGCCATATTACATTCCAACACTCTCCCGTAATCTAAACTGGGAGCACCGCGAACATTGAGACTGGACCTAAACTCGGTAAAGACGGACGTTGGCAAACCTTTGGTGAAGATGTCGATGTATTGGGACGTAGTAGGAACGTGCCGGACGCGGATTTCACCGAGGGCAACTCGCTCTCTGACGAAGTGTAAATCAATCTCAATATGCTTGGTTCGCTGATGCTGAACGGGTTGGTGGAAAGGTACATGGCGCTGACATTATCACAATACACCACTGTGGCGCGACGAAGAGGGCATCGAAGCTCTGTGAGAAGCTGGCGCAGCCAGCTAGCTTCGGCTACTCCGTTTGCGACAGCTCTATATTCCGCCTCTGCACTGGACCGTGACACTGTAGGCTGACGTTTGGACGACCAAGAGATGGGATTGTCCCCAAGGAACACCGCATAACCCGAGGTGGATTTGCGGGTGTCTGGACAACCTGCCCAATCTGCATCGGTGTAGACAGTAAGATTAGCCGGAGATGTCCGGGAAAGATGCAATCCAAGATCCAATGTACCCTGGAGGTACCGGAGAATCCTCTTCAAGGCGCTGAGATGAGGCTCTCGGGGATCATGCATATATAAGCAAACCTGCTGAACAACATAGGTGATTTCTGGCCGGGTAAAGATGAGGTACTGAAGGGCTCCAGCAAGGCTGCGGTACTGACCGGGATCGACAACAGAGGCACCATCGGCGGCAAGCTTGGAGTGAGTGTCCACAGGAGTACTGCTCGACTTGCACTGGCTCAGACCGGCTCGCTCCAGAATATCCAGCATGTACTGTCGCTGAGAGAGGAATAAGCTGTCACCTCGGCGCTGAACACTGACACCCAAAAAATGGTGAAGAGGCCCCATGTCGGTCATAGAAAATTCTCGATGGAGAGCAGCAATGATCCGGTGAAGAAAACCCGCAGAGGATGCAGTCAACACAATATCATCGACATATAATAAGAGGAAAGCTGTGACAAAACCTTTTAAAAAAGGGCCCACTTGCCAGGATTAATAGTCCATCCGACTTAATCTCAAACAAATGATTCAATTCTTAATTAGTCCGTCAGGTGTCACCACTTTACAGCGGGTCATTCACCTCTTCCGAACAGGATCTTTCTCATCACAAACATTGCAGAAGTAATACAATAATTTAATTTACATCAAAGTAGCGGAATTTAAAGTCATATTACAAACCATGAGTTTTGAAACATAACAGTGTCATACGATATTGCTACATCAAGCGGTAATAGAGTTTTAAACAAGGAACCGAGGTACTCTTTCCCAAGAGTCAAGCATAGACAGTTTATTCTTCTTCATCATCATCCACAGTGACCACGGTCATGCAGCAAGAAGCCACACAAACCGGGCTGTGGCCCTCATCTGCAACACGGGTTAACAAGCCCTGAGTACGGGAGTACTCAACAAGACTTATCCGACAAAAGAAAATATTTGATGGACAAAAGATATGCAAGTCATAGGATTCAATGTGTGGTTTGCAAGAATCAAGTATTTTGCATAAATGAGCATTTATAAAAAGGATTGAAATTCATTTAATTCGTTTAAAAGATTACTCAAGTACCAATCTAAATTTATGATTGATAGCAAAGTAATAACCATCCATGAAAGGAACCAACAAGTATCCAATTTAAGTTTCATTAACTACGATGAAAAAGGCAGGGTTATGTTTCCATATCCGAGGAACACGACGATTCGAACCGGTTTATCCCAACTGGGGCTTCCCTATCACACGACATATACAGCCGCTTAAAGCACGCATATGACTACTTTTCCCTGGATCCTCCATCCGAGAACGGGGTCCCGCCACCCGAAAGCGCAGTACACCTCCATCCAGTTCGCTAACTTAGAGGGTACACACTACTCTCGCCATCTCTCCACTTCCAGTGCGGGTTAACCGTCCTTTAGACTCGATTAACCAGAGTCCAGCTTGCCAAAAGGTATATGATAAGTACTCCAATGTCACAACCCTCAGTGTTTTACAACGGCAAGACCCTAACGACACATGCAGAAAGAACCCGCTCACCAGACACCGCTGATGGCTCTCCAACACCGTGTTCGCCCGGTCATGAATTATTACTTTCAACAACATTCCTTTCTCAAAAGAGCATAACCATTTGCCAAAGCAATACGCTATGTGTAAGTGACCGGGAATCACCTACTAGAAAACTCTAAGCATACTAAGAATTTTTGGCAAAAGTTTTTATCTTTAAACAAGTGTCAAGGTATAAAGTACAATTAACACAAGGAGAAGGTTATGCATCAAGTAGGAATTTAATAAAGTAAGAACAATGCAATAATAACCATAAGTGTATTTAAATAAAACATTTTAAATACAAGGTAGAGCTTGAATGCACCGGGGCTTTCCTTGGTTGAAGGGAAACACAATCTCGGGCTCAGATTCAACAGAAGAAAAAACCCCTTCACCAGGGTGGTTATCCAACCCAACCAACGAGAAATCTACACGATAAAATGTTATGCTTAAGATGATGCTTGAATAGTAAACATGTTGTTCAACACATACAAGTATGTAATTTTTTTTGATTAAAACAGATTAACATCTTGAGTACAACTTTCCTTAATGAAGAAAATTTAAACTAAAGCATAATGAAATTTACTTAACATGATTAAACTAATTATTGAGTTTAATAATTTGTCCAAAAGCACTGAGCAAACAACACTATCATCAAACATGTCCATACTATGGTTGTCACTGAACAAATGACCATTAACATCAAACAACCCAAAATCACTCAAAACCTAAAATCATTAGGGTTACTAATCATTTATTATTAATTATATAAAAAGCCATGTATAACAGATCATCCAAAAATTCCCAAACTTTTTGTACAACAAGGTATGAGTGTATAAAGGTTACACAAAAATTCTCAGAATTTTTGAAGCAATAAACAGAGCATGAAAAAACATAGAAAAGCCATTTTTCAATTACTTTGAGCATTTTTACAGGATTAAAAACATACTGAACATGGACATGTTATATTTTTCTTAAATACTACACATCATTAAACATATGAAAATAACAATAGTTGCTACTGTTCAAACAAGAAAAAAGAAAAACCCTTTGATTTACTCGCTGACGGCTGGGTCCCGCCCGTCAGCGACTCAGACGCAGAGCAGCGGCGCCGACGACCACAAAACACGGCGGCGCGTCGCCGACGGTGGTCCGAACGCTCAACCGACTCGTGCACTGGACTCAGCACTTCATCCCGAACACAACGAGGTACGACACAACCAAACTTATCCCTTGCAAACACCTCACCGGCGGCGATAGCGGAGACCCACGCTCGGTCGCGCATGCGCCGGTGAGTTCAGCCATGTGCTGGAGAAACCAAGTACACCAACGGACTCAGCGACCCCCAAACAATGCGAAGCAAGCGAAAAACGAGCCAAAACCCTAACGAAACTACCTCGCCGTTGACCATGGCGCACGACTGAGATTCACGCGACGTACGCCGGCCAAACGACGCACACGCTCGAACAACCAACACCGCAGATGGACTCACGATGGCTAGGCGAAGCTAGCGCAGGACTCAGATTGGAAAACGATGGACAGGTGCGTCCCACCGATGAGCGCACCGCCGCGACGGCCATGAACGGCGGCGGAGCTCGCGGACCGAGTTCTATGGCTCGAAACAAGAACGACTAAGTGCGCGGAGAGTTCGAGGAGCTCACCCCAGTCGTGAAACGCTTGCTGGTGTGGCCGAAGATGATGTAGAAAGATCGGTCGACGAAGACCGTGCCGGCGGGGAAGATGAACCGAGCGGCAACGTCGACGTTCCCGGAGCTGTAGGCCACCAAAAAGGAAACGACGAATTCGATGAGGTTCAGCGATGAAAGAGGAAGATGAAACAAGAAAGAGAAGAACAATGCGGCTCCTATCTAGCCCGGACGATGACGGACCAGAGAGGCGGCGCTCTCGCCGGAGCCGATGAAGAAGACCTTGCGCCAGGCTTTTCTCGCGTCCACAGCTTCAACCAACCCTTGCGGAAGATGCACTAGGTCAAGGCGAAAGCCATTGCGGTGGATGGGAAGGTTGGCAATGGCTTGAAAACTCGCACGAGCTCGACGACGATGGTGGAGCGCTCGGCGGAGCAGAGTAGAGTGATGGCACGGCGTCGCGAGCATGAAAGAGGACGGAAGAATGGGTGTCGTCGCGTTTTGAAGACGGCAACGCGACCGTGGTGATGCCACGCACCTAACGGGACGCTCGTCCACGCCAGAAGTCGCACAGTGGCGTCGTCGGCAGGTGGCCGGCCAGGTGTCGGCGTCGAGTTCACCGTCGTCATGCAAGTGCTCGATGAAATGACTGAACAACCCTTGGTACTAATTTGCAAATTGCTCAAGCTTCCAAGGGTTTTCATGAAAAACTTGGAATACCAAAGTTGCTCAAAAATTCATGATCTACACTTTTGTCAACATGCACATTTTTAAATTCGGCCTAGAAAAGAAAATGCATTTTTGGAAATTTAAAAACCTTTTAAAAAGGATTTATCCCCTTTTCAAATACTCTAAAAACTTGGACAACACTTGAAAAACTGTAAACACAACAAATGCAATTCAAACAGAGATCTATCACATTGCTTAAACAACCATATGCAAATTCTTTATAGACTTTGAAAATCATGTTTAGGGTTTAATCCACCCCCTCTGGGAATTAGGGTTTTGATTCAAATTTAAATTTTTGAATTTGAAAAGATGACCCTGAAATCACACCATGGATCAAACATAAGCAAGTAAACTCATTTTAGTTCAATGCATATCCAGGTTTTCAAACAAATGAATGATGCTTAATGCATATGATGACATGATCAAGTTTTAATTAAGTGATTAACACCAGGGGTGTTACAACCCTTCCCCCTTAAAGAAATCTCGTCCCAAGATTAAAGGTGAAACAAAGTAATGGAAAAGGAAACGTATCAAGAACTTTTCTTTTTCACATCATCCTTGTTACAACTATGACTAGGTCTTACAAAATAGCTCAAACAATAGAAGCATAAAATTCTGGGAAATTCTCTAAAAGATAATCTTCAGATTCCCAAGTAGCTTCTTCTTTAGAGTGTTGGTTCCACTGAACCTTGTAGAACTTGATGGTCTTGCGATGAGTAACTCGATATTTCTAATCAAGAACCTTCACAGGATACTTAGAGTACGTCACATCAGGTTCCAGTTGAACTCCTTTAACTTCCACGATCGTATCCTTAACTTGAAGACACTTCTTCAATTGGGATACGTGAAACACATCATGAACGACTGAGAGAATTTCTGGCAACTTCAAACGATAAGCCACCTTGCCAATGCGTTCTAGAACTGGGAATGGACCGACATAACGAGGTGCTAACTTGCCTTTCACTCCAAACCGTGAGACTCCTTTCATGGGTGAGACCTTCAGATAAACATGATTGCTAGGCTCGAACTGTAAAGGACCTCTCCTTTTATCAGCATAACTCTTTTGCCTAGATTGGGTGATCTCAAGATTAACATGGATCTGTTTTACTTTATCTTCAGCTTCCTTAACTAGGTCAACACCAAAGAACTCACGTTCCCCGGGTTCTGACCAATTAAGAGGAGTTCTACAACCCCGACCATACAAAGCCTCAAATGCCTACATCTTTATGCTCTGTTGGTAACTATTGTTGTAAGAGAACTCTGCCCAAGGTAAGCATTCATCCCACTTCTCAGCAAAGTTAAGCACACAACATCTCAAAAGATCCTCAAGAACCTAGTTCACCCGTTCTGTCTGACCATCAGTTTGTGGATGATAAGCTATGCTATACAAGAGTTTAGTATCAAGTGACTCGTGGAGGTGCCTCTAGAAAGCTGAAACAAACTGAGTTCCACGATCTGATACTATGGTTTTGGGAACACCATGAAGACTTACTATCCTTGATAAATACAGCTCGACATACTTTCCGACACGAAAAGTAGCCCTCACTGGTAGAAAATGAGCAGATTTGGTAAGTCTATCCACAATGACCCAGATAGAATCATAACCACTCGAGGTTTTAGGCAACCCTACTATGAAATCCATACTGATGTCTTCCCACTTCCAAACTGGAACTGGGAAAGGTTGAAGTTGGCCCCCAGGCTTCAAACGCGCTGCTTTTACCTTCTGACAAGTATCGCACTTGGCCACATAGCCTGCTATCTCAATCTTCATTTTTGTCCACCAGAACTTCCGCTTCAAATCTTGGTACATTTTGTTGCTTCCAGGATGAGTGGACAGACGAGAAGTATGAGCTTCATCAAGAATAGCTTGTCACAACTATAGAACTTTAGGAACCACAAGAAGATCTTTGAACCAAAGCACATCTGCTTCATCTAACTTGAAATAAGTAGGTACTCCAGATTTAACCTTTGCTTTAAGATGAACGATGCCAACATTGGTTTTCTGAGCTTCGATAATTTGATTGCGAATGCTGAGTTCCACTGAAATATTAGCTAGACTGTCATGTTGCACCATAGATATACCTAGCTTTTCTAACTCATAACAGAGTGTGGAATTTACCGTCTTCAGACTTAGACAGTTGCAACTACCCTTACGACTTAAGGCATCAGCTACAACATTTGCCTTACCTGGATGGTAATGCACTTCAAGATCATAATCTTTAATAAGCTCCAACCATCTTATTTGCCTCATATTCAACTCAGACTGAGTGAATATATACTTCAAACTCTTATGATCGGTATAGATATGGCAAAGGTTGCCCAGAAGATAATGTCGCCAAATCTTCAAAGAATGGACAACTGCCGCTAATTCTAGATCATGAGTTGGATAGTTCTCTTTGTGCTTCTTCAACTGCCTAGAAGCATAAGCAATGACTCTTCCTTCTTGCATTAAAACACATCCAATACCAATACCGGATGCATTGCAATATATATCGAAGGGCTTCTCAATATTAGGTTGAGCTAATACAGGAGTTGTGGTCATTAACTTCTTCAAAGTATGAAAGGCTCCTTCACACTCATCAAACCATACAAACTTGGTCTGGTTCTTCAGTAGACTGGTAATGGGTTTCGAGACTCGAGAAAAGTCTGGAATAAAACGACGGTAATAACCAGCCATACCGAGGAAACTTCGAACTTGATGGACTGTCGTTGGTGGCTTCCAATCCAAAATGTCATTCACCTTACTAGGGTCAACTGCCACTCCTCCATTGGACAAGACATGTCCTAGGAATTGCACTTCCTTTAGCCAAAACTCACACTTGTTGAACTTCGCATAAAGTTGATGCTCCCGCAATCGAGTCAAGACAAGTCGGAGATGACGTGCATGTTCCTTTTCATTCTTGGAATAGATAAGAATATCATCAATGAAGACCACAACGAACTTATCCAGCTCCGGCATGAACACTGCGTTCATAAGATACATGAAGTATGCCGGTGCATTGGTCAAACCAAACGACATTACCAGATATTCATAAAGCCCATATCTAGTGGTAAACGTCGTCTTGGGGATATCTTCGGGTCGAATCTTGATCTGATGGTACCCTGATCGCAATTCGATCTTGGAGAATATTGTAGCTCCAGCGAGTTGATCAAAGAGGAGATCAATCCGCGGCAAAGGGTACTTGTTCTTGACGGTCACTTCGTTCAATGGACGGTAGTCAACGCACATTCGGAGAGTATGATCCTTCTTCTTCACAAAAATAGCAGTACAACCACATGGCGATGAACTAGGTCGAATGAAACTTTTATCGAGCAACTCATTCAATTGAGTCTTCAACTCTGCTAGCTCTTTGGGAGGCATTCGATAGGTCCTTCTAGAGACAGGTGTTGTGCCAGGCTTTAACTCTATAGAAAACTCAACATCTCTATCGGGAGGTAAGCCAGGTAAGTCATCAGGAAAGACGTCTAGGAACTCACGCACTACTGGAATATCATATATCCCCACCGCAGTTGAGATTTACACTTCCCTTTTTGGCAGAGAAAGCTGAATCAAGAGTTGAGATTTACTGTCTAGCACATCTACCTTGACAGTTCTGTTTAACACATTGATTACAGCTTTGTGCTGCTGCAACCAATTCATCCCCAGGATCACATCTAAACCCTGGTTTGGAAGTACTACCATGGTCGTGGGAAAGATATGCCCACCCAGACTCAGAGATACTCGATATACCAACTCTCTAGTTGATATACGACCACCCGGTGTTTGCACATGGAAGTCCATTTTTAACTCAGACAAAGGAATACTATGCTTGAGCACAAACGACTTATCAAAGAAGGAATGTGATGCAATAGAATCAAAGGGAATAACTACAGGATGATCATTGATAGGAAACGTACCCTGCAACACTGGTTCTCCTTCCAGCATCCCTTCCCCCTGGGCATGAAACACCCACCCAGTCTTCTGCTCGTTCTTGTTCTTCTGACTCCTAGCATTCCCATTCTGCTTCTGCTGCTGCTGCTGCTGATTCCCAGCAAACCTCTGATTGTACTGCTTCGGAACAGGACACGCATTGGAATAATGCCCCACCTTTCCATAGTTGAAACAGGCATTGCTGGTTTGCTTTGCAACCACTTGATTGTTCGGACCAGCATTCTGCCTAGGGTACTTAGAAACCCCAGAGAACTGCTGACCAGACCGTTGCTGCAGAGGACGACGATACTGAAAGCGATTATGGTTCTGAGGGTGGTAGATAATCTTCTGCCTCTTCTGACCACCACTGGAAGACCCCGCAACAGCTTTCTTCTTCTTTGTCTCCCTATGGATGCGCAGAGAACTCTCAGCAGAGATAGGCATGCTCACCACCTCATGACAGGTAGCATTAGGATTATGGTTAAGCATGGTATGCAGCTTAGTAGAGAGCCCCCTGAGAAACCACCTCTTCTTCTTAGCATCAGTACTGACATGTTCCACCGCATATTGAGAAAGATGATTGAACTTGGCCACATACTGCATGATAGTGGAATCTCCCTGTTTCAAACTCAGGAACTCCTCCAACTTAGACTCTATGACACCATCAGGAATATAGTGTGCATGGAAAGCCTCACGAAATTCCTTCCAAGTGGCACGATGACCCTCAGACTGCATAGCTGTAAAAGTCGACCACCAAGATCCTGCTGCACCACGAAGCTGCTGAGCTGCAAAGACTGGCTTCTGCACCTCGGTGCAATTAATCAGCTCAAACTTCTGCTCCATGGTGCGGAGCCAATCATCAGCTTCCAATGGCTCATCTTCCTTAGTGAACACCGGAGGATGGGTGTCTGTGAAATCGACATAAGTCGTCTCTTGATTATTATTGCGACCACGACGTTCATTGCCACCTTGGTTGTGGTGTTGAGCAAGCTCATTCAAGAGGCGAGCATTATCCGCATAAACATTGATAAATGCAGCCAAAGTTTGTGCCAAGGTTGGTGGTGGAGGGGTGGATCAGGAAGTTCCCCATCATGTGCCCCAGCATTGTTATGTCCAGGCATCTGTTTGCACAAACATACTTTTATTGAAACACAAGCATAAAAGTACCCAAGTGCACAAACATATATTACATGACCATCATAACATAAAAGTGCTAGAAACTAAAGAGTTCTAAAAGCGATAAAGGTAGATTATATTACAACATCCACTACTCGCACTCGAACTAGCTAGCTAGGCGATACATGAACTACTCGTCGTCGCTGAGGACTACAACCTCCACCTCTGGCTCATCCTCAACGATCACCTCTAGCTCTGGCTCAACTCCACCCTGAGCCTCAGGAGTGGGTGCAAAGAACTGGTCCCCAAAGGACAGGTCTACCTGCACAAGATCTCCCAGGTCCTCTGCCATGGCCTGCTACTGAAACTCGAGGTTCAACAGGTTGGTGAGGTGATGCACTTCCTCATGAAGCACATTGTTGTACACCTCAAGGTTACCTGCATAGTGCCCCAAATTGAGGTACAACTCGGACAACAGAAACTCTCAGTCCCAGGCTTCATTCCTCTCTCCCATCGCCTCATACATGAAGCCCTCAGCGAGAGTCACCTCTATCGCCTTGTCAGCCAGTTGTGTATCCTTCTCTGCCAGTTGTGCATCCTTCTCTGCCAGCTGATCCTGACACTGCTGCAACTCAACCTCCAGCTCCTCCACCTTGTCCTCCAGGTCGTGGGTGCTGCTAGCAAACTCGTCCCTGTTGGTCGTCATCCAGCACAGGTCGGCCCTCAAGTGCCCGATCTTCAACTTGCGACGACCACAACAACTAGTATCCTGGCGACTGCTCTCACCACCGTCTCCACGTGACGCCAGCCTGTAGCGAGGGACTCCCAGCGGTCCGGAAGATTTGCGAGCCGTGCGCTTAGTCCTGGCCATCCTATAGACAAGATTTTAAAGGAGGCAAGTAAGTAACATGATAGATTTTAATTGATTAATAACAAAATTTTAAAACCTATCCCAAGTGGTATGATATGATGCATGATACGTCCTACGAATACGATAATATTTACATAACATATTTATATATATATATAACCATATTCATACCATCAGCTTGATAATCCTAAAACTACTCTCCTATTTTTTTCAAACAAGAGAAGAGGTAAGTTAAAGAAGTTTTTGGAGTCAAACCAAATTTTAATTTAAGATCCAAATCATTTTTGAAAGATTTTACAACTGCAAGATCTGTAATAAGGAGAGCTTTGATACCTATTGTGACAGAACCTTTTAAAAAAGGGCCCACTTGTCAGGATTAATAGTCCATCTGACTTAATCCCAAACAAATGATTCAATTCTTAATTAGTCCGTCAAGTGTCACCACTTTACAGCGGGTCATTCACCTCTTTCGAACAGGATCTTCCTCATCACAAACATTGCAGAAGTAATACAATAATTTAATTTATATCAAAGTAGCGGAATTTAAAGTCATATTACAAACCATGAGTTTTGAAACATAACATAGTGTCATACGATATTACTACATCAAGCGGTAATAGAGTTTTAAACAAGGAACCGAGGTACTCTTTCCCAAGAGTCAAGCATAGACAGTTTATTCTTCTTCATCATCATCCACAGTGACCACGGTCATGCAGCAAGAAGCCACACAGACCGGGCTGTGGCCCTCATCTGCAACAGGGGTTAACAAACCCTGAGTACGGGAGTACTAAACAAGACTTATCCGACAAAAGAAAATATTTGGTGGATAAAAGATATGCAAGTCATAGGATTCAATATGTGGTTTGCAAGAATCAAGTATTTTGCATAAATGAGCATGCCGACGGGGAAGATGAACCGAGCGGCAACGTCGACGTTCCCGGAGCTGTAGGCCACCAAAAAGGTTGGCAGTGGCTAGAAAACTCACACGAGCTCGACGACGATGGTGGAGCGCTCGGTGGAGCAAAGTAGAGCGATGGCACGACATCGCGAACGTGAAAGAGGGCGGAAGAATGGGTGTCGTCGCGTTTTGAAGACGACAACGCGACCGTGGTGATGCCACGCACCTGACGGGACGCTCGTCCACGCCAGAAGTCGCACGGTGGCGTCGGCAGGTGGCTGGCCAGGTGTCGGCGTCGAGTTCACCGTCGTCATGCAAGTGCTCGATGAAATGAATGAACAACCCTTGGTACTAATTTGCAAATTGCTCAAGCTTACAAGGGTTTTCATGAAAAACTTGGAATACCAAAGTTGCTCAAAAATTCATGATCTACACTTTTGTCAACATGCACATTTTTAAATTCGGCCTAGAAAAGAAAATGCATTTTTGGAAATTTAAAAACCTTTTAAAAAGGATTTACCCCCTTTTCAAATACTCTAAAAACTTTAACAACACTTGAAAAACTGTAAACACAACAAATACAATTCAAACAAAGATCTATCACATTGCTTAAACAACCATATGCAAATTCTTTAAATTTTTGAATTTGAAAAGATGACCCTGAAATCACACCATGGATCAAACATAAGCAAGTAAACTCATTTTAGTTCAATGCATATCCAGGTTTTTAAACAAATGAATGATGCTTAATGCATATGATGACATGATCAAGTTTTAATTAATTGATTAACACCAGGGGTGTTACAAAAGCCATGTCAGCACCTTTGCAGAAAATGAAGAGCGACGAGTCAGATCTGGCCTCAACAAAACCCAAGGAGGTGATATGAGAGGCAAACCTATGATGCCACGCACGGGGAGCCTGCTTCAGACCATACAGGGACTTGTTCAGACGACAGACGTGATTGGGCTTGGAAGGATCAACAAACCCAGTCGGCTGAACACAGTAAACTGTCTCACTAAAGGTGCCATGAAGAAAAGCATTCTTCACATCAAGCTGATGAATCGGCCAGGAGCGGGATAGTGCCGGAGTGAGAACCGTCCTGATGGTAGCTGGCTTGAGACAACTGGACTGAACATCTCATCATAGTCGATACCCGGGCGCTGGGTGATGCCGCGAAGTACCCAGCGAGCCTTGTAGCGGTCAAGTGAGCCATCAGACTTGAGCTTATGGCGAAAACCCCACTTCCCAGTAACGAGGTTGACGCCAGGAGGACGAGGTACCAGTTTCCAGGTGTCGTTGCTCAGCAGGGCGTCAAACTCAGCCTGCATGGCGAGGCGCCAGGCTAGATCCGAGAGAGCAGTATGGACTGACGTCGGCATTGGAGAAGCAGAGGCAACCGTTGTGTGGAGGTTGAGACGATCCACAGGGTGATAAAAACCGTCCTTGCCATGAGTGCGCATCCCGTGCGCATTGGTGACAGAAACAATGGCCTCTGGGGCCGTCGCGGTGGTGCGGCCAGGAGCCCGACCGGCGTTACTGGCAGCGACCTGGGACACGGGGTCCGCAGGGGCAGCAACACCGTCGGGGCCTGCATGGCCGCTGGTCAGACCGCCCTGGCCAGCGTGAGCGTTGTTGTGACCGCCCAGGCCATCATCGTGGCTGCCCAGGCCACCACTGTGGCCGGCGTGGCCGGCTGGCTGAGCGCTGCCGTGGCCAGGGGCTCCTGGGGCAGCATCCATGCCCCCAGGAAGGCGAGAACCTGCAGTCACAACTCTTGGCCAAGTAGGCGAAGAGGAATCATTAGCATCGTCCAAAAAATCGAGTGTGTGAGGGTCCGGAGGAGTGGAAGACATCTCGGAGAACGGAAATAATGTCTCGTCAAATACAACATGACGGTAGACAATGATCCGGTTGAAGTGGAGATCGAGACATTTGTAACCCTTATGATCGGATGAATACCCGAGGAACACACACAGGGTGGAGCGAGGTGATAATTTATTTGGAGCTGTGGCTGTGAGGTTAGGGTAGCAGGCACAACCAAAAACACGAAGATGAGTGTACGTGGGTGGTGTGCCGTGGAGAGCAAAGTAGGGGGTGCGGCCGTCTAGTGTCTTAGTTGGGTGACGATTAAGAAGATAGGTGGCAGTGTGAAGTGAGTCAGCCCAATAAACAGGAGGAAGACTGGCCTGGAATAGAAGGGACCGCACGATGTTGTTTACGGTGCGAAGAGTGCGTTCAACACGTCTGTTCTGTTGGGAGGTGTATGTGCACGACATCCGAAAGACAACGCCATGGGTGAGGAAGAACGTGCGGGCCGAGGAGTGATCAAACTCACGACCGTTGTCGCACTGGACTGCCTTAATGGTGGAGTCAAACTGCGTGCGCACATGTGAAAAGAAGTTAGAAATAATGCTAAAAGTCTCGGATTTAAGGCGCAATGGAAAAGTCCAGGTATAATGATTGCAATCATCAAGAATGACTAAATAATATTTATAGCCCAACACACTGACAACTGGAGATGTCCAAAGATCACAGTGTATTAAGTCAAACGGATGAATAGCATGAGAATTTGACACACTAAATGGTAGGCACACATGGCGACCTAGCTGACAGGCATGACAAATGTGATCACTGGCAACTTTATTACATGATATAGCCTAGGAACTAATAAGCTGGGACAAAGCCGCGTGTCCGAGGTGACCGAGACGACGGTGCCAGAGGGAGGTGGACGGTGTGGCGGTAGCGAGGGCAGCAGTGTGTGGTGCTGGAGGATGCCGGAAAGAACGAGTAGATATCACCCGTGCTATTGCACCTGGCGATCACGCTCCGTGACTGAAGGTCCTTCACAGAAAGGCCAAATGGGTCAAATTCGATTGAACAATTGTTATCAGTGGTGAAACGACGTACCGAAATAAGATTCTTAATAATGTTGGGGGACACTAAAACATCATAAAGAACAAGAGGACATTGTGCAGTAGGAAACGAATGTGACCCAATGGATGTAACGGGAAGCAAAGCCCCGTTACCCACAATGATAGATGAAGAATTAGATAACAACGGAGGGTGAAGGCTAGAGAGTATACCAGCGTTGTTGACCATATGAGCACCAGTGCCTGAGTCAGCATACCATTCCCCGGACGGAGGATGCGTTAGCGACAAGGTGTTGAAGTTGTTGACGAGGGCAGACGGGTCCCAGGACATGCCCTGCATGGGCGTCCAGGATTGCTGTGGCGGCTGCTGCGGTGGTGGCGACGTTCCTCTGTAGCTGAACCCAGGGGGGCCGAAGGTGTACGGTGGCTGCACGTACTGCTGCTGGGCGGTGAAGGCGGCCGGTGGAGGTCGGAACGACATGCCCGAGGCGTTCGGAGGGCATGGCCAGAACTGAACGTGACCAACCCAGGGATTGTAGTAGGCCGCCTGAGGGTGGCCACCGCTGGAGTTGTCGTTGGCCGGCTGCTGCTGCTGGTTGCGGCGGCGGCCACCGCGGCGGCGGCTGTTGCGCTGCTGTCCTTGGCCGCCCTGGCCGGGCTGGCTGTAGCTGCCCTGGCTGGGGCCATAGCCGCCTGATCGCCCTTGCAGGTGGTCGCCCTAACCGAACTGCCCGTTGCCACTGTAGGGGCGACCGGTCTGAGGGCGGTTGGCGGCGACGAGTGCAGTAGTGGCCGTGGAGGCCGGCAGATCAGAGGGGCCAGCGGCCTCCCCGGCAGCGATGTCGTCGATGTCGATCTCCTCAAGAAGGAGGAGTGTGCGCGCTTCCTCGAAGGTGAGAAACGGCTGCCGCATCTTGAGGTTGGAGACCATGGGCCGGAATTTTCCGTTGAGGCCACGAAGAAGGGTGAGGACCAGGGTACGATCCCTGATCGGATCACCGTAGTCGCCGAGGGTGGCTGTCATCGTCTCGAGGCGGCGGCAGAAGTCGGTGATGGAGGACGAGCCCTGCTTGGCCGTGCGGAATTCCGCCGAGAGCCGCAGCGCGCGCGACTCGCGCTGGCCGAGAAACTCGTTCTCGAGGTACGTCCAGGCGCCGCGTGCGTTGGGCTTGCGGTTCATTGTCGATTGCTGAAGATCGGTGTGGATCGTGCCGTAGATCCAGGTGAGCACGGTGCAGTCCATTTGGACCCATGCCGGACGATCAACGTTGGCGACGTCGGAGAGAACGTGATCCGTTAGGGCATATTTGCCCAAAACGGTCAAGAACAGGGCGCGCCACCGGTTATAGTTGTCGGCGGCGCGATCCAAGATCAAGGGCACGAGGACCTTGATGTTGAGGACGGCGATGGCGGCGGCGTGGACGGCGGTGTACTTGGCCTCGCATGCGTCGAGTGCCGCGGCCCGATCGGCCGCCGCTTGTCGTTGACGGGCGAGCTCGGCCTCGCGATCGCGCGCCTCACGCGCTTCGCGGGCCTCGCATTCAGCGTCGGTCTCGGCCATGGGAGGGCTGGGACGTAGGAGACGGCGACGGTGATCGACGAGGGGGCGCGGTCGCGGGCGTCGCGCGAGGTATGACGATGGCGTCGCGCGGCCGCGGGGGTAAGGCCGGCGAGAAGCGCCTGGCGGCGGCGGCGGCGCTGCGATCCGAAGGATGCGCGCGGCGGCGGCGAGATTAGCGGAAACGGAAGGAAGGAAAACCTACTCGTGATACCATGATAGAAAGTATATGAGGAATACTCAATGTATTACTGTGATTGATTGTCATATATATATATATATATAGAGAGAGAGGCTTGTGGACAGACCCACTTGCCATATGTGGCATATTACACATGCATGACGATGGATACTTTGTCACACACAACACCGGCAATCAATCAAATTCTTTTAATTTCTCCCGGCCCTGTTTCTTCTTTGTTCATCATGTATAAAATTCAATAAAATAAAAAACAAGCAGCAATATATATTATTGTTTATTGTTTTTTATATATAATTAAGCAAGTGCGGAGCAAAGGTATAATTAAAGAGAGAGAGTATATAATTATTAAAAAAAAAGAGCGAAGAACGGACCAAAGGTATTTTAATCGCCACGAAACAAACACGTGCAGCTAGCCTCGGCTGCTGGATCATCATCACTTCACGTACTTGTGCTATACTACTAGCACCTTTCAGAGCGCTACAGTAGCATTTGCAACTGATGGTACGTACGTGTCGGAAGTGATGCACGAAAAAACGCATGAAATCCACTGTGTTTGTGTACTAGTATTGTGTGTGCGTGTTTGTATTCCACGGAAGCTAGCGTTGATTGAAGTTGCATGTGCGGGCACACGTACGTACGAAGGAAGGGTTTGTTTACTTCCCATAGAATCTAAAATATTTTGGGTTTTGATTTTTTATTTTGTAAAAAATGAAACTAAATATCATCCAAAATATTTGGTAAAAAGTGGTTCATTCTTTATTTTACATTTTGAACTTAAGATGTTAAAATAAGAGAATCTTTGTATTAGGTTGTGTGTCATCCTCACAATTCCATCACAAAGTCAATTTTGGTGGAAACTAAATACCGTATCAAAAATATTTTTATATATAGTTGAGATTTTAGATTTTGGATTTTGGTTGAAACGCCGTGGGCGCGACAAGTGCCATACCCGGCCGTGCGGGTGGCAGAGACGGCCCCCCGGGCACACGAGTCGCGTGCGCGCTGCCCGCAGCTTTCCGCAGGCGGACGCGACGACGACCCAGCCCACGTGCGACGTGTGGACGAGGCACTGACACCCGGCCGCGGACATGCCGGCACATGACAGCATGTAGATGGAGGCGCGCGCGCGTGGCCCTGCTGCTGCTGCTGCCTCCCGCCCGGCGCCGGGGCCGGGGCCGGCCGAGAGAGGACCGACGACCCCGGCGAGCGGTCGGGATCGCACACTGCACACGGTGGCGCACTCCTAGTTTGTTTTGCTGTGCATGGTGACGATAGGCGGGTGGAGGCGTGATGTGCAGCTAGCTATCGCACACCGGCCGCGATACACATGCAGCATGTGCTAGCTGTGGCTGTCCAACTCGACACGAGCGAGAGAAGGCGTGAATATGGTTGTTTCGGTGATCAACGGAGGAGAGCATGGATCGATCGAGAGCCGGTCCAGGAGGCATGCACTGGTGTGATCAATGACGATCAGCCCCCAGTGTACATGCCAACAATGCAAAGCGATCGACAGCAATATGCCGCGCGTGGTACGTGGTTGGTCCTCTCTCTCTCTCTGTGTTGGATACCCGCTTGGAGGGGCGGCCGGGGCCCTCGTCAAAAACGGCACGTACAGTGTGCCCATTTTCCCATGTAAACGGCACAGTGTGCCCATCTTCTCATGTCAATTCTCTGTGCTTATAGTATGGTATTAAGCGCGTCTCCAATGGTTTAGCTTATTGCTACAGTAGCTCATAAATTTTTTAATCACTAAATAAGACAAGAGACTAGCGTGGACTCAAGAGATAGTCTCAGGGCACTCACAATACAAACTCTATCATAGAGTTTAAATCTATTTATTACCTCGAATATTGTGACATGTTTATGTTTGTGACATGTTTTTCAAAGGTTATCCTCTTTGCAGAAACTTGATTACACCAAGTACGATGTGGGGATCTTGAGATAAGATATGTGGAGATAAACAAGGAAAGACGCACATGAAGATATCACATCGGTGTTGTTCCATAATGGATCATGGCTAGTAACCACAATACCAGCGCGTACCGAGCAACACACCTTGTGTCGGCTGCCACAGGAGGTCCTTGGTTTCATCGCGGCACCATAGAGTTCTAATCATGACACCATTACCAAACACCCAACCAAAGTGAAATTTCAAGTGGCATCGATTGGTGGTAAGAACAAATGCTATACAAAGGAAGTATAGCAATCAAAGATAGTCACAAGAATTGAAGTCAAGGAAGAGTGTTTCAAGATAAAGATAACAAGGCAAGTGATTCATGATTTAAACCGATGCTCCTCAAGAACATGAAAGATGACAACGATGATTGTAAAAACAAACTATAACACCAACAAAACATGGAATAGGTTAAACATAGTTTAACAGGTTCAAAATTTGTAAAAACCAGCATGACTTGACAAGCTCAACAAAGACTAGATCATGCATTTGAACACTTTTAGCTTCAAGTTTATATTATTCAATTTAAAGAACATATATCATGGATAAAAGACATTACATGCAAAACATATGCTCATATGAAGATTGACATATCATAACACACCCTAACAAGATTATTATCTATCTTTTGACAAGAAACTAGCATATCATCAAGCATAACAATCATGATGCAACATTACTTATCATTAGAATAGAGATAAGAAGAAGAAACATACAAAAATGCAACAACCATTATCATGCATGCTCTAATCGTCCTAATACGAACTATCATAAGTATTATATACTCTAAGTATATATAGGTATACATATATATAGGGCTATATTCATATATCATATTGTATACCACTTTATAAGCTTGATATTCCTAAAAGTTACTTTTCACAATGAGGAAGTGAAGTTAAAGAAAATTTTGGGCTCAAATCTCATTTTAATTTAAGATCCAAAACATTTTGAATTTTTACAACTGCAAGATCTATAATGAGAAGCTTTGATACCAACTGTGACAGAACCTCTTAAAAACAGGGCCCACTTGCCAGGATTAACGTCCATCCGACTTAATCTCAATAAATGATCCAAGTCTTAATTGGTCCGTCAGGTGTCACCGTTTTGCAACGGGTCATCCACCTCTATCCAAGCAGGATCCTCATTATAATCATCGCAGAAGTAATACAATAATTTAATTTACATCAAAGTAACGGAAGACATAAGTCATATTACAAACCATTAGTTTAGAAATATAACATATGTGTCATTACTACATCAAGCTGGTGGTAAAGATTATAAGACAACCAATCAAGTACTCTGCCCAAGAGTTATACCAGGACTGATCTTCAACATTAGCTATGGTCACACAACATGAAGTTGTACACACCGCATTGGAACTTCATCTGCAACAAGGGTTAACAAACCCTGAGTACGGGAGTACTCAACAAGAATTATCCGATAAATAAAAATATTTGGTGGACAAAAGATATGCAAGTCATAGGTATCAAGGTGGGGTTTTACAAGAATCAAGTGTTTTGCATAAATGAACATTTATAAAAAGAATTGAAATTGATTTAGTTCTCATAAAAGTTACTCAAGTACCGATTTGAATGTTTTGATCGATCATGAGGCAACAACCATCTCCAAAAGGAATCATCATGTATCCGGTTTAAGTTTCATTAACTACGATGTAAAAGACAGGGTTATGTTTCCATATCCAAGGAACACGACGATTCGAACCGGTTTATCCTAGCTAGGGCTTCCCTAACACACAACATATACAACACTAAAGCACGCATATGACTACATTTCCCTGGATCCTCTCGCCAAAACCGGAGTTCCGCTACCCGAGAGCACAGTACACCTCCATCCAGTTCGCTAACTTGGAGGATACACACTACTCTCGTCATCTCTCCACTCCCAGTGCGGTTTGACCGTTCTTAAGACGAGAATAGCCAGAGTCCGGCTTCCAAAAGTATGTGATAAGTACTCCAAAGTCACAACCCTTGGACTTGTTACAACGGCAAGGCCCTAATGACACAGACGGAGAGAACCCGCTCACCAGATATCCATATCTGATGGCTCCCAAACAGCGTGTCCGCCTGGTCCCGATTATTACTTCCAACAAACCATCATTTCCTTTTTAAGACATAGCCATTTGCCGCAGCAATCCGCTATTCTTCTCAAACCATAAACGTTGCCGAAGCAATCATGTTACACTTATTCTCGCAGATGACAGGAAATCATCTGACTCTATCGGTCTAAGCATTGCTAAGCAGCATAAAGCATCATTCGTATTTTTAAAACGGTATCAAGGTACAGGAATTGAATAACTCAAGGATAAGGCTATGCATCAAGTAGGAATTTAATTAAATAGTAACCATGCAATAATTAACCATAAGTATATTTAAAGAAAACATTTTTAAATACAAGGTAGGGTTTGAATGCACCGGGGCTTGCCTGGATAAGAACACTAGTTAGTGTTTGTTAGATAATACTCGCTTGACGAGTATCGTTGAACGATATTAGAAAACTGAGATTAACCATCTTCTGGATTATGCACCAATACATCTTCGATAGATTCACCAATCACCGTCTTCGGTTTGATATAAACCAGCACATACGGATCTATCGTTCCTTAATGAGATGCAAAGATGCAAATGTATAAATGCAAGAAAAAAGGGTAACACAAAGGTGCATCACAACAAACATTCAAGTGAACAAGAGATTATACAAGATATAAATATTTTTAGCTAATTAAGCAACATCATTTAAGTATAAAGGTTGGATATGCTAAGCACTTCAAACATGATACACAAGAAGACTTAATTCAAGTTATGTTAAGCATAGAACAATCAAGACTAATTAATAAATTTAATCAAGCAAGGATAGTTTAAAGCACTCAAGACATCACAACATTATAGAATGCATAGACATCTATAGTTGATTAACTTAATCTTACCAAGCATGATATTTAGACATAAAACGAATCTAAAGTACACACACAACTGGACTTAGGTTCAGACTTGACAAGAATTCATTAAACAAGATGTAACCATTAAATTAAACAAAGATAGAGTTAAACAATTAACTTATGCATGCAGTTTTTAGACAGTAAGACAACAGTCACCATTTTAATCATATCTAGAGTTTTACAAATCAAAAGGACTTGCAAGAAGACATTCTGGAAATCTTATGAAATCATCTACATTTCATTCCATACTAGCACAGCATGATTCACAAGTTAACTAAGTCGAAATCACAAAGTTACAGAATCTGTTCCTGAAAAACAGAGGGCAACCATTTCTGATCACCAATTTGCAACATGCATAAATCATAAACTACTTGGCCAAATACCACCAAATTTTAAAAGAAGCTATATACATGAGTTATCTACAACTTTGGTGTTCACAAGATTCTCAGAAAACATCATTAACAAGGGGTAGTTTATATTGCCTCCAAAACTATCCAGAATCTACTAAATGCAATAAATAAAAGTTAACTTATGTTGCAAACACATAACTTGACAAAACCAACTCTACCAACATGTCATACATGACTAATGAACAATAGAAAACATAGTATCCATTGCTAAATAAATTATTTACATACACTTTCTTAATTTATTTAGATAACTAGGTGTAATTATGAACACATATCAAACATGCACAATAAATTATATCAAAATTAGAGACACCTACACATGCTTTCATTATTCTACTGTATAAGTTTCATGTCATTTAAGCAAGTATAAAAGCCTCTATGAAAAAGACAAAAGCTCTATTACAATCAACTTTAAACAACAAGGCAGATTCTGCACTCAACTTTAAACAGCTATAACCTGAGATCTAGACCATATAAAAATGTTAATCTCAACATTTTGGAAAGCTTATGAAATATACTTCAAATGTTTGCATAGTGACAAAACATGAATCTATATGTAAATTGCTCAAACAACTCATTCTTAACAGCTCTGTCCAGAAAGTGAACAACAACTGCATTCAACTTGCAAAATTGATAAATCCTAAACTATCAGATGTAAAATCATTAAATTTTAACACAAGACATATCATAAAATTATCTATTACTTTGGTATTCAACTCATCCACAGAAAACATCATATTTACCATGAAATAAATTGATTACAAACATCACAGCAGCAGTTTTAAACAGAGAGATAGACACTTTGCAAATTTTATAACTCTAAAACCATCATACCTAAAATCATAAAATTTTTACCAGGCATCAAGAATAAACTTTTACTCATCCCATAAAAATTTCAGATTTATTTGATAAGCATAACAGTGGCTACGAAAATAATAAAAACATCTTAACAGAATTGACATGCTTGCACAAAATGATTTTTACAGAAAACTCTATGAACCAAACCACCACATATTATTGATCTTCTGCATAGCAAACTTCATGAGGATTCCAAAAGGTCCAAAAACACATGCATACGATTTTTCTATGAATTACCATGGATTTTCAAAGATCATCAAAAATCTAAGGAAAATAATTATGAGATTTCATTTAAGCAACAGGAACCCTAACTTATCAAGAAAACAATTAAGCCCTTATATGTAAATCCCAATTTCCCCTTGCCGACGGACACGCACAGGGGCACGCGTTGGACAAGGAGAGACCGGGACGGAGGAGAGGACACGCACGGACTTTTGCTGGCAATGGCCGGTCTCCAAAATTGATATTGCCCAAATTTTTTAAAGTTATTTACAAGATTGTCACTGACTTTAATTGCTTCTAAAATCAAAATCATTTGTCGATTTGATCAACCGATTGCACCATCATGCAGAGCAACAAAAGTAGAGCAACAAGGTAAAAAGGAGTTTGACAGATTTCAAAAGGTTTGATAAATTTTTGAGAACGCAGAATGCCAAAGTTGATGACTAGGAAAACCCAGATTTTGAAAGCGTTGAAAGCTTTAATAAAATTAATTTCTGGAGTCATTACTTGACAAACTTACAGAGAGATTTATACTTGGGGTATTAAACAAAGTTTAAATTATGATATATTTCCATAATCTGAAAATTAACACCTGGAGTGTTACAAACCTCACCCTAGGTCGCCCAACTCAATCAAAATCCAAGATCACCTTTTCCTACCATCCAAGTTTCTATTTAGATGTGCTACTAGATTTTTTCTAAGTTGTTTTTAACGCAAAATAGATGCAATTTAGGTTCCAATCCTAATCAATAACCTACCTACCAAGCTAGAGTAGTAAAGTAAGCACGCAACCAAGGAAACAAAGTAATGTAGGAATATAAATGAGTTAGGGATGCAAGATATTTTCTCCGAGGTATTGTGAATCTCTTCCTCGTTGAAGCCCCTCACAAGATTATTGTAACCACCCTAAAATTCGAATTTTTAAAATAAGTTTAATTTGATTAAATTATGATTTTTGTGCTCATGAAAATGTAGGAGAATAAAAACATTTTCATCAAGTTAAAATTTCCTAGGGTTTAGCAACGTTCATTCCACTGCATTTATACTTATGTGTTGATCGGTTTAATCAAAGCAAAAAAGGGAATTCAAATGCTTTTGAAAATGGATTTCAGAAAAAACAAAGAGAAAAGGAATTCCATTCTCTCCCTCCCTTTCTTCCTTTCGGCCTGCTCGCCCATCCAGCCCGGTCCTCCCTCACTTCTTCATCCCCTCTCCTCTTTCCCTCCCCTTTCTGTTTGGGCCGCTCGTCAAGCCAGCCCAGCAAGCCCTCTTCACTGACCGGTCGGTCCCGCCCGTCAGCGTCCTTCCTCTACGCACAACCGCCGCCGGCGCTCCTTCCTTCCTCTGCGCACAACCGCCGCCGGCCAGGCACCAACACATATAGGCTCCTTGGCAGAGCAAGTGCAGCAAGTGTAAGTGCAACTTCCACTTCCACGTACTTCCTCGTCGCCCGCCCAACCTCCCCGATCCATCGGTTCCCATGGCCACTCCGATCCGGGTTCCTCCTCCTCGCCCTTCGTCACCACTGCTACTGCCGCCACCGGCGGCGGCTCCTCACCACGACACGACGCTCACGCTGGCTCTGGCGCTTCCGCTTCCGCCTCCCGCGTTCGTCCGCGCGATCTCCCAGAGGCCGGCGCCGCGGCCGCCGCCGGACGGCGTCGTCGTCGCCCGGGCGCGGTCGTCGTCGTCGCTCACGGCGGACACGCCGCCCACGCCGTGCAGCGAGTGCGGCAAGCAGTTCCTGTCGTGGAAGGCGCTGTTCGGCCACATGCGGTGCCACCCGGAGCGCCAGTGGCGCGGGATGACGCCGCGCCCGGCGGGCTTCTGCCACCACCAGGCCGCCGTCGTGTCGGCCGCGGACATGCAGTTCACCGAGCAGGAGCGCGAGACCGCCACGAGCCTGCTCATGCTGCGGCAAGGTGATCAGCCGACTGGCCCTAGTAGCAAGGGCAAGAAGAGTATTCTCGGCGCCTCGCCTAACGCAGCCAAGGTGAGCTGCGCCGCCGCCAGCACGTCGGCTTCGCCGCCGCCGCCGCCAAGGCGCGACGACGACCACAAGTGTAGCGTCTGCGCTCGGGGGTTCGCCACCGGACAGGCTCTCGGCGGGCACAAGCGGTGCCACTGGGAGAAGACGGAGGGGACGATGATGGCGGTTGCAACATCTAGCGGCGGCTGCAGCGCGTCGCCAACGTCGTCGTCACAAGCGGCGCCGGCCACTACTACGCTTGACCTCAACCTGCCGCCGCCAGGGATGCCGCCGTCATTGCCGAAGAAGCGGAAGCGCGATCAAGGCGGCAGCTTGGACGCGACGGCGTTGGATTTGAAGCTTGGGTTCTAGTTCTAGAGCTAGCTAGCGTTGCAACAGTACGTCCACTGGCTAGCTAGGTCGTCTGATCGATGGTACATATATGTATGTATCTATCTATAATATATGTGCGTGTGTACAATGTTGGTAGCCTTTGTTTGTGTCTTTTCTAGACGCCCTGATTCAGAAAGGAACTTTTCTGATCTATCTGAATCGGCGGCTTGCTAAATCTGAATTTCCAGTGGTGTACTAATTGTAGATGGGTCTCTAACATATATATATATATATATATCCGTGTATATGTGTTTAGTTGATTGTGATATATGTAGTACAATATATATCTATGTTCAAACAACATGTGTGTCCATCGTTTGCAAACACATGCATGATATTCCCTCTGTTTTAAATTTGGTTGCGTAGCAAAAGCTGCTATGTGATTCTAGAAAAAAGTTAAAATTTCAAACAGAGGGAGTAGTATGTGTCATTAATTGTTCAATGTAGTTTAATTTGTATTTACTGATCTTCTGATGTGATAACTTACATATGTTGAAATAATTATGTGTTTCTTCATCTATTTGCACGACATGCATGATGATTTATGGCAACAGCTGTGCCATTGTTCAGTGTAGTTTAATTTCTATTTTCAGATCTGCAAGGAGAACACTACATGTAAAGCCTAGTATTTGCCAATGATTATTTTTTCTTTTCAAAAGAAGTTGCCGTTGATTATTGTAACAAATCTAGTCTTTTGTATATAGGTATGACCTACCGACTAAATTTATACATGTTCTTATCTGCAGTTGTATTTGTATATGGAACTAAGTATCAAACTCTCTCCCCCCTCCCCCCCCCCCCCCCCCCCCCCCCTATCCAACATGTTATTATTTCCAAATCCAAATGCACCTTGCGGTCAAAGCATTTTTTAGAGTGGCCATTGTCTCGGTAAAAACACAATTTTTGGACCGACAGGTGGTTGCATGGCCTAGATCGATCAATTAGTGCATGAAATGGATGCAGGACATAGGTTCTTGCTTATAGAAATAGAAATGTGGCTCTGTTTAACCATGATGAAACAGAAAAGAATGGAACTTAGAGAATGTGTGTCAAACTTGCTTGGTTGTTCTTGTTTCTGCCAAGAAAATAAAGGAGCTAGCAATCGGATAAAAAAGATTGATTTTTTTTTTTTGGCGTTGTTTCTGGATTTAGGATGCAATGGAATGGAGTGACAGATGCTTGGGCCTTGGTCTGCCATTCTGCAAAAAAAATTTCTAATCAATCATGCCGGCCTTCACATGTCATTCTCCTTTAGGAATGACTTTATTTTTTTCCCCCCGCTTTTACATTCAAACAATAACTTTGGGCTTCCCGATCATTTCCGGAAAGGTGATAGTTACATTGTTGATGGGTTGTGCTCTCGATCTCTGAGATTGATTGATGCTTAATGGATTATTAGTGCAAGCTGGATAATTAGAATTAACAAAAAATGGGTTATGGTATTTGCGCAGAACTTTTGCATCAAGAACATCTATAGCTTCTTTTTCACTTATTTGTTCAAGGCTGCCAAACAGAATATGTTGTGTGAGATAACTTATTGCATTGACAGCTCTAAAGAGTTGAGGACAATTAGGATGTCTGACAAATTACCCTCTCTAGCTTTTCTTCTCACTCCGATTTCTCCTATTGTAGGTTATGAGCTTGTCAGGTCTAATACAAGCCTTCCCAATTTTTAAATTTCAGAAAAAAAAGTGATATTGCCTGATTGTCCATCTGACAGTTTTCTGAAAAGGAACTAAAAAGTTTATTGTATCTCTGGTGAGATGTAAAGAGTCAATGTTAATCCATTTGGTTTATTAGTGAAAACTCATGATTTGAGCCATCTGCTTAATTTGGTAACATTATTTGATGCATGATACTGAAAAGCATTCTCTCATTAATGCTTATTTCCAGGGAAATCTGCAGCATGAGTATATTGTGTGCCCCTGGATGGTCCTGGAGTTAGGCAGGAGCTGATTGGACCTCTCAGATACATCTCAGGCTCTGCATGTTCTTCTCAAAGAAGCCATATGAACTTTTTCTAGAGTTTGGTGGTTATGGACAGAGTGACATTCTCATAAGGAATAAGTCCAAGTCACAGGTTTGTATTATCCTTAGCCAGTTAAAATGCAGAACAGTGGGGGTTCAATCTCGAGCATTCAATATAATTGTGTGTGCCAAGAATATGAACAAAAACACACAGTACAAAGCTTGTATCTTAGAGAAGATCGAGTGTTACTTATTGTAATCACATACACGAAACTGCATGCAGAATGTCTAGATAACCACTAGAGCTACAAAAACTTAATTACCTGCATATATAATATGACCAAAACATACCGATCCCTCGGAACTGAATTCCCCATCCATATTTATTTGTCCATCTTTGCATACAAACTACCAAGCCTTCATCCATATGCCACTATAAATTGAAACAGTTTTGTAGCATTCTGATTATTACAAGGTAGTAAAGAATCGAAGGAGAAGCCATGCATCCAGGCCAAACGTCAAATGTGGTCAAACATATGGCAATTGTTCCATGCCCCAAATTTGACACTAACATTCCAACTAAATATACTTATATAGTTATATATATACTTATATGAGCTATATTTTACTGCCCCCAAACATTTTTATTTTAGCTGTATACATACATACACAAGAGAGAGAGAGAGAGAGAGAGAGAGAGAGAGAAGCCTGGTCATGCCGCTGCCGCCGCTGCCGTGGCGCCCTCAGGTTCCTTCTCCTTCTTGGCCACTTCGTCCTCCTCATCATCCTCAAGCTGCGCGACAAGGTCCTCTAGAACCACGGATTTGGGGTTAGCCATGGGGGGTCCCTTCTCCCTACCCTCAAGCTCATCGAGATTGAAGGTGATGAGCCTATCCCAGATCCCTCCCTCGAACAGCACGGCGACCTTGCCGTCGGTGACGCGCTGCACGATCCCACAGTACATGTGGTAGGCGTTGTTGGGGTTCTTTACCAGCACCACCATGCCCGGCAGGAACAGCGGCAGCTCCGGCGTCCGTGGCGGCACTGAAAGCGTCGTGGCTTGTGAGGACGACAGGGAAGAGTCTGATTTCTTGGAACGACGAGGCGGCGGTGGGTTCTTGGTGACGAAGTCCTTGAGCCCGACCTCGCCGCCCGGGAACCCGCCTGTTAGCCCCATCATCTCCTTGTCGAACGCGTCCAGATCAACCGCGGGCGGAGGAGACGACTCTGTCGTCGAAGGAGAAGGAGACGGCGCGGGCGAGGAAGTGGTGGTGGTGGAGGAGAGTTCTTTGCGGACGCCGACTTCGCCGTTGCAGAGGCCCCGACCGCCGAGTATTTCGGCGACGCGGAAGGAGGCGGAGGGAGGGCGGAAATGGAGGCGAGGGTGCGGGTGGTGTGGCAGCGGCGGCGGGCGGAGGAATGAGGAGCTGGTGGTGGGAGGCGGCGCCATTGGAGGCGTGGAGTGGAGTGGAGAGGAGCGCCCCGCGAGCGAAGCAGCAGAGCCCAGCAGAAGAGACAAAGTCGTCGGCGAGTTATGGATGAGTTTTCTATCTGCTTGCAGCTAAGTGACAAAGCAGGCTCTGTGTTGCAAGCACCTCTGCCATCGATTCATCATCGTCGTGCTAAAAACACACACACACACAAAAAGTGCTCTTTTGGATGAGTGGCAGGGGGGAAACGGAGATGGATGAGGCGCCACGCTCTCAGTGGCTGCTGACAGATGCTTTCCCCCTGCAATTTTTCCCACCACATATACTACACATCAAACTCTGTGTTGTTGGAGAGACTGATACAAATGATTTTAAAAATAATTAAAGGATGCTCCATAAGTAAGATTACTAGTAAACCAAATGATTATTATGCCAAATGAATACCATAGTGGTGGAGGTAGTAGACTCGGACGGATAACAAGCATACGTACATAGGAGTAGACCACACACCTGTATTTATGAATTGAGGCCCAGAGGGGTTCATAAAACTATGGATAGCAGGAGGAGCCTCTGCTAAAAAAAAAGCAGGATAGCAGGAGCCAACAAGTCTTTGCAAAAATCAAGGAGGAGACACCACCATGTGAAATCAGTTCATCCCCAAAGCAAGCAAGGAGACAAGCGACAGTAAACGTTGGATTCACTAGTGCTAAGAGCAACAGGCCCTAAACTAAAATTTGCCTCAACTTTAGGTGGCCCCTAGATTTGCCCCTGTAGCCCTCATTCTCGCGGGCGTGAACCCGGGCCCTACTCGATGGTTTGGCTGTTTCCATCTCGGCGCGGGAACTTTTGCCTCGCTCCCGCTCCTTCTCTTCCTCCCCGCGCACTCTCCTTTTCCCTCCGGTCGCCGCCACAATCCTGCCAAACAAATCCGCCCAATCCTTTTCGGTCCGCACGCGACGCCGGCGCAAATCGCCGAGGTCGGGAACGAGACCGTGTGATTCTACTCCCGCTGTACGCGTCCAACGACAACCTGCGGGGCACTCTCGCCGCCGACGTGGTCCTCCGTTGGCTCGTGCGCTCGACTGTGCTTCTTTGTCCGACCAGGCAAGTCCTCAATCGCCCCACTAGTGCACTGCATCTCTGTGTAGGGTCAATTTAAATATTCATGTATATTGTTCAGTTGGGTGATTGCAAATGAATTTTTAATTGGCCGGTTGAATGGGTGGACGATTGAGTGATATTGCAAATCGGAAACGGGATGGACTAGTTCAGTTCTAGATTGCTCTCGGTGTCTCTGATCTACTATGCTATAATGCTATTTTGCTTTTAAATATTCTTGCTAATGCACAGGTCTGTTTTTGCTTAGGGGCAGATAAACAATAGCCTCAGATCTGCTATGCTATTTTTCAAGCTGAACCAATATGAAGCTTTTGTTTTTCATCAGTACTTCAGAGATTGCTTTTAGATATTTGTAGCTTCAGTGACTGTTTTCAGTACTTATGTGCAATTTCAGTTCAGGAAGCAAGCAAATTCTATTTGTCCTTGTCTTTGCTATTTGTACAGTTCAGGAAGCAAGCAATTTCAGTTTCAGTACTTATTTGGGCAAATTCTATTTGTCTAGTCTTTGCTTATATTTGTCATAAATTGTTCCAGCTTATGGCTACTGAAAAATGTTTTTTTGGGCGCATGATGTCTGAGGAGACTGATGTGGAGACGTTGTCCTTGTTGGCGCCTATTGAAGACTTTGAAACACAGCCTACTGTTGCAAAAACAGTTATCAAAAGGTCATCCAACTACACTAATGCAGAGGACATCCAGCTATGCAAGTCATGGGAAAGCATTAGCACAGACCCTATTATAGGCAATAAGCAGCCAGGGAGGGCATATTGGAAAAGAATTGCTGATCACTACCATGCCAACAAAACCTTTGAGTCTGATAGGAACCCAAACTCCCTTGAGCATCGTTGGAGTATAATTCATAGAGAATGTAGTAAGTTTCAGGGATTCTATGAGGAAGTTGAACGGCGCCATCCGAGTGGCATACCATACAAAGAGCATGTAAGATCAACTATATATTATTCATTGCTGACAATCTTTTGTGTTTTTTTACTAACAATTGTAATCTGTTGCAGCTTCTTGAAGCACAGACGCTCTACTCTAACAAGGATCCTAAGAACAAGTCTTTTCAGTTTGTGCATTGTTGGCTTAAGGTGAGGAATTGCCAAAAATTCCAAACTGTAGAAAACAACAAGAGGCCAAGGTCTAAGAGGTCATCTAAAGAAGGTGGTGAAGAAGAAGATAATATCAGTAAGAGTGTAACTCAAAATTCTGATGCATCACAACCTAATCCTAAGAGACCAATAGGCAGGAAGCAAGCAAAAGAGAAATTGAAGAGTGGAGAAGAGGCTGGACCATACAAGGAGGTGATGCAAGGTTTGATCATGGAGAAGGAGGATAGGAAACTTAAGGAGGGCAGGTGGAAAGAGACCAAGGCACTTGAAGAGGCGAAGCTTGCACATGAGAAGGAGAAGTTGATGGGGGAGCAAGAACAAAAGATAATGTTTTGTGATGTCAGCATCTTGGAGCCTGATGTGAGGACATATGTATTAACAATGAGGGCACAAATTGCAGCTTCGAAGATGGGTGCATGATTTGCAGGCACACAAAAATCAATTAAAGATGGATCGATGAAGAAGAATCAATGCAAGGATGGATGGATCGATCGATTAACCATGGAGCTGATGAGAGGATATTGTTCCTTGAAAAGTTCCAGGAGTTGCTCCCGATCGAGCATGTTCCACTTCCATGCATGACAGGAAGCAAACTAGATCCCGAGGTCCATGGCTGACGGATAGGTTGGGCACCTCTTGGTAGTTTTGAGAACAACCACAGAGGTATGTTTAGAACTTAGAAGGCAACATACATAGGCCAAACCTTGGTACACATCGATCAGGCGATTTGGTAAACAAGAATCTCCTTTTGTTTTTATATGTCACGACGCTGTTTGCACAAGTCTGAAGGCAGTTGGATGCAGTCCTACTAAAATTCAGTACTACTTTTCATTGGCAAAGATGGAGTTAATAATAGACTTATTACATCACCATAACTTAGCACATATATATATACTCTACATAATTTCACACACAATTCAAGAGTTACCACCGGATCGATCGGATCTCCATCCAAACAAAAAGGAGAGAAAAAACAACACCAAGAAAAAGGTAAAAACTTGGATCGAGCGAGAGCCATGGACGGACGGACGAGGGGCCGGCTGGCTGGGGCTATGCGGCGACGTTGGTGATGCCCCAGGATCGCTCAGCGAGGCGGACGCAGTCATGGAAGCGGAAGCAGTCGACGAGGTGGTCGATGGCCATTCCGGCGGCCTGCATGAAGGAGTAGACGATGACGGGGCCGACGAGGCGGAAGCCGCGGCGGACGAGGTCCTTGCTGACGGCCTCCGACTTGGGCGTCCTGAACGGGATGTACTTGTGGTGTCTGTACTTGCCCACAACGGGGCGGTGGTTCACGTGGCCCCACATGTACCCGCTGAAGGAGCCGAACTCCCTGGCCACCTTCTGGATGCACTTGGCGTTCTCCACTATGCACCGCACCCTGCACTCCGCCAGCCGAAGCTCCGGCCTGTTGCCGCTGATGTCAGCGACGTCGTCCTCGTCCATCCTCGCCACCGCGCTTGGGTCGAAGTCCGCGAATGCTTCCCTGTATAGCTCTCGTCGTTTTAGGATCTCCGTCCAGTTGTCGTCTATCAGCATCCCTGACAGCGACAGAAGCTCGAACAGCCGGCTGCCAAGATCAAGATCATTCATTTATTCATTCATTCAGTCAGTCAGTACACAAATTCAGAAATAATTGTGGATATATATGGTGCCAAGAAAGATCAAATAAATATATACTTGTCGCTGTACACAGGGACGCCCCAGCTCTCGTCGTGGAACTGAATGTACGCCTCGTCTGCACAACACAATACGTTCAATTTGCAGTCAGCCATTCAGTCATCAGTTTAAGCTCTTTTTTTCTTCCCAAGTTTGCTTCGTTTTTTTAATCCCTAGCTAGCTAGTCTATTTTGCTTAACAAACTACACCGAACTGGAGGCAAGTCCCTTTCCGATGAATTTGTCAACGGAACGAACGAGCGGTATTCACCATCTCACCCGCACTCAAATTTGGTCAGTTAAATCAGAGTGGCGATGTCGACTTCGTCACTTCTTAAAGGACAAGGCTGTCTGCTGTCCCATGCATATTGTCTATCCAAACTCCTTTTTTTCTGTTCTTTTTTTTAAAAAAAAAAATTGTGACCAATCTTTATATAGTCATTGGTTGGTTGGTGAAATTTACTTTCTTTTGCATCATTCAGTTAGCCGAAGGCATACATGCTCTCCTTTTTTCAGATAATAAATAATGAATATGCATCTCCTTTTTTTTATAGATAAGAATGTATGCACATCGATCTCCTGTGCAAAGAAACCGATGTTCTCAAGTCAAAAGTGCAAGCGCGTGGTTAAAGCCCAGCTCTGTCAAACTGGATGAGATGATATGGTGTTTGGATTAGAAACTGTTCATCCAGCAGAAACTAATATAATGCATGTGAATGAAACAAATACATGAATCAATGCAGTTGAAAAAAAAGATTGTCACAATTAAACAAAGTTAGCTAGCATGTAGCAGTAAGTTCTTACCACTGTTCTTGGTGATCCAGCTGCACCTATGCAAGCTCCCTGGTTCACTGCAGTCGAAGTCCTCCTCACCTCCTTCGACGTCATGGTCACTAACCTTGTCATCATCCTCTCGCCTCATCTCCCGAGACACCATCACGTCGCCCCAGGGGCTGAAGGTGCCGCCATAGAGCAGCGGCACCTTGGGCTCCCAGCTGGAGTTGGAGCTGCTGATGGAGGAGTCGTTGGAGTTCTGCGACAGCGAGAGCGACGACAATGTGAGGTTGGAGCTGCTCCTCTGCATGCCCAGAGGGTAGATCCTCTGCTGCATGTACTTGCTGGCCGCTTGGTTCATGGCCTGCTGCAGCTTCCTGTCGATGATGCTCTTCATGTGGTTGTTGTTGCCAGGGCTCTTGATCTCGAAGCCATGGTGCTGCTGCCGGCTGTGTGCTGTGGTGATCATCGTGTTGTGTCTGTGCTGCTGCTGCCACGCGCGAGGCAGGGCAGACTATGAATGAATGAATGAGGAAGAGAGCTTCTTGGAATGAGGTTTGGTATGTGTGTGGTTGTGGGTCTATTATAAATGGTTTCAGGTTAAGGTGCTGCGTCAGGCTTGTTTGGTAGCATATGGGCTTCAAGGTAGCTGCATGAAAGCTTCCACTCGATCTTATTGAAAAATGTGTGATGGCTTCTCTAGTTTAGTTTAGTGAGTGGAAATTGCTGGTGGTTTCAGCATACTACATGGTTCATCAGTTTCCTTGGCTCATCTCTTCCTGCTGCTCCTTGTCAGTAATTACCTTTATGGTAACTGAAAGGGGATAATTGATCAGTATTTAATAATTATATATATACAAGAAAGCAAGCAGTTTAAATAACGTAGGTTGTATATGAAACTTTTTCATGATATCAGTTTATGACATATTTTGAGGACTCAGGTTCAGTAATTATAACCAGCTTAAACAGTAAATACTCGTTCTGTTCTTTCGTTTGGTTCAGAACTCTCAGAAGCGCGTATGTCTGTTTTTAATTTCTGATTACATCCCTACTTGGCTAATTTTCTTAGCACTCTCTCTTGCCACAAAAGTCGTTTCTTTTCCCACAGGCAGGCCATGACTTGTTAGCTTCAAGTACCATGCTATGCTATTAGTAGTTCACAACATGCTACTGCACTGATTGCTTTGAAAAAACAAACAACTGGCTGCATTGTTTTTTTTAAAAAAAAAAACGAAACAACTAGCTACATTGATGAGTTTATTCTTTCTCTCAGACTTGGCGACCATCTAGATGATTCATAGACCAAATGTGGCTAACTTCATCCTGCTTTTCTTTTTCAGTATCGCCTTTCCGGTGGTGATACTTGGCCGAGAAATCCTAAGCTAACTGCAAACCTTTCGCACCAGCTGGTAACTTCATATTTTAGCAACTAGAAACAGCCGGTGGTTTAAACATAGACGACATGATGCGTCTGCAGCTCCAGATTACATGGCTAATTTCATCCTGGTTTTCTCTGTCATTGATCGGCTTTTAGGTTGGTTGGTTTCATTGACCTAACAAAAACCGCCAACTTACATCAATCCTTGGCTGCATTGATAGTTTAATCCTACAAAATGCTAACAGTTTGAAAATCAATGCAGGACGCGTTTGTTTCCTTCAACTTCAAATTTTCATTCCCCCAGTTTTGTGGCCAGATTTATCCAAGTTATCTTCATCACATGATCACTTTGCTTTTTGGCAGTTTCAAGAAGGATCTATTAATTTTATCAACTAGGAAGCCACTGCATGCTTGGCTACTCTGTTCCATCCCTTCTCTTTCACTAGTACCCATTCAGTTTGGTAGTTTCATAACTTTCATAGAACTTGAAACGCTATCGGTCTAAACAGTATTGCTTAAACCTGACTTCATATATAGTAGCTCATTTATGTTGTTCTGGGTGAAGTATGCGGCCAATTTCATCTCTCTAATCTCTGTCACCACAGCCTTTCCATTGATTTTCAAATTTCTTCAACAGTACAACGAAACCATGCATCGTCGTTAGTAGTACTCTGTTGATCAAAATGCCCCACAAAAGAAAATGTAAAGGTACTACTATCTGTTATTTTTGAGCTGGGATAGGCGTCTTACACATTTATGTTGGAGTTGGACGCTTTGAATACATGGCCAGCTTCATCTTGCCTTTCTTTATCACTAGTGGCTAGTAGCAAATATATATGGTTGCTCTGCTCCTGCTTCCCAGGCAAACCCTGCATGCCAGGACAGGAAATTCACTTTGTTCCTTGCATTTACAGTAAAGGTCCATTTTGTAAATCATCTCTTCATGCTAAAGTGCTAATGAAATTTGTCTCTTTTTTTTCAAGGAAAAGGCAGTAGGAGGTCTGCCGATCAATGCAAATGAAATTTGTGTCGTTAGGTATGTATCATGTGTACGGCCGGTGTACCTAAAGAAATATTTTCCCTTGAAACAGGTGCAGCATTTGATATGTACTTAGTGGGTGGTTGTCTGAATTTGTGAAGGTGAATAAAGAATTGCTAAAGTTAAAGCTCTATGCATAATTCGAGGATGAACACAATAAAACGAGAATAATAAATACTAGACAAAGGAGAAAAAAAAAGTTCATGCTTATAAAAAAAATGAGTGGTGGTACCTTTGTACTTTGCACCCAATATGTGTATGTTTCATGCATTTTGCACCTAACTATGTGCACAGCTTTAGCTTTATAAGACCTAACAACTGAACGACTGAGAACTAGTATCTGTGCATTATGGAAGGGACTTCATAGCAAAGATTCAGCAAAGAGCAAAGGCTATGCACTCACCTGCTAGCATGGTCAAATACATTTAGCTGCTATATGCCCTAATTTTCTAGTTCAGAGTGGTCTTCTTTCATTTAGTTGCGAGGTCACTAGGGTTACAAGTGACCCCTTGTCCAAAAGGACAAGGAAATGCCATCTTTCTGTTCATATTCATATATAAACCAAGCTCGGAAGATGCTCAATGCGCGTGCATTTCTCAAATGGCCTTGCAGGTGGAACACACCTTTCCATCAAACTTTAAACAATGAGGAGAGCTAAGGATGTAAGTTGGCAACTTGAGATTTGAAGTCCTAATTGCTTGTGTCGGTAGGCAGAGTGCAGCTGCAAGCATTGCTTTTGAAGTTCTGAGTTCTGAAGAGAACAAATAATGGTGTTAGGATCCAATAAATTTCTTGAGAGTTCAGAGTTCAGACAGCGTAATATAATGTATTGCAGATGGTTAGTATGTATGTATTGGTAGGAAGAGTTTATCCAGCTAGCGAACCAAATGGCAGAAGAAAAAAGAATTGATCTCCTATATGCGTAGTCGCTGGCTTGAATTTGTAGGCAACAGTTTGACAATTTGAGTTGTTAAACTTGTGTAGTACAGCTCTAACAGCAAGTATTAATGTCCTAGCTAGCTCTTGGTGTGGTCTCAATCACTTCCCCCTGCTTTTTGATAAGGTGAAGGCTGGCCAATCCGTGTCAGGTTCTGCGTTGTTCAGTGTTAGTGAAGCTGAGCTTCACTTGCCTGCTCACCTAACGCTACTAGTGCATCAGAGCTTTGAGAGCTGAGGCTACCAAATCACCGTAGACAAATACCATATACTTGCATGAATGGGACATTTGGAGAAGAATCTTGCCGTGTATCTGCATGACTTATCTCACAAAGTTTCTACACAGCGTTCAACTCTCAATCGTCGCCATCTCATCGACGTGTGATTTTGTTATTCTTTTTTAGAAAAAAAAATCCAATGATATTCTTACAAAAAATATAATTACGCTGTAACTTCTCCATAGTAACAGTAATATAGTGGTGGAGGCGGTGACGTGCGTGCATCGGTGCGTGTGTGAGGACTAGGTTGCGTGTGTTGGTGGGAGAAGGGGCAGTCGTTCAAACCCATCTGCAGGGACGGAGCGGGCAAAACTAAAGCCTATAGCCGCTGTCTAAGATCTCTGTTTCAATCTCCAGTAAGGGTGTTTAGCTCCTCCAGCTAATAGACATGTAAACTTTAGCTGAGTTTAGCTGAATTAAAGTAGCTAAACTTTAGCTGAATTAAAGTAGCTAAACTTTAGCTGATTTTTTAACTAAAATGTTTGAATCCCTAGCAACTAAATTTAACCGGCCGGCTAATGTTTCGTTGGTGGATCCAAACAAACCATAAATATCTAAACAATAGGCCCACATATTGGTAATTTACGTAAGCAATACTAGATAAAATGCACAATTTAAAAGAGATTTCATTTCCGCACACTTTTTACAACAAACGTAATAAAAACGTGATGTGGTACAAAATAAGTGGCTAATTATAGATGATTATTCGGTTCAGCCCTCTTTATCATATCATCCACATTAGCAAGTGAATCTGAATCTATGCTTGAAAGTTGGAACATTTAAAATCAAAAGATGCAATATAAAAATACAAGTTATCAGTGAACAAATGTTGATAATAAAGAACACAACATATATTGGAGACTAAAATGGATTTCAAAGCCTTGGTCCTTTTCATTATGCATTCTAGAACAAGCCTACAAATTGCAACATAAATAACTCATGAATTTATTCTGGTCAGTTAAAATTTTAAAATAGAGATAATTGGATTTGGACATGGGACAGTTTGATTAGGAAAATGAGAAGGAAATATGGAATGCTTCAGCCTTGATTTGTCCTTACTTGTGGAAGGGGGATTTTTTATAGAACTCGATCTTTGCAATAAGGTTGACAAATCTAAGTGGGTACTAATGGAAGTATTCAAATTGGCACAAGACGGTTTTAAGTTGATTTCTTAGCTGAATTGGTGCGAGCTTGCCAACAAAACCCTTTGCCTACTCTCATCGGATGATATTTTACATACTTAGGAATAGCAAGGAGTTGGCCTTTTCTATTGAGTGCTGTCATAGAGAGTTTTGACCTTAGAGAATTGACCAAACTGGCCGCCAATCCACCTAGGCAAACTCATTGTCTAATCCAACCCATGAAAACTAGACAAGGTTTTTGATGACATGTGAATGATAATTTAAATACCTGTTGGTAAATGTACATGCTCTAGATAGAGGTATATCTCTCACCACACACCTTTGATAATAGAAAGTGGCAGACCAGCTTTCACGGGGAATCAACAATAGTTCATATTAGAACATAGTTGGTTTACTCATGAAGACTTTTATAACAGAGTTGTAGAAATTGGAATAACCCAGCTAAAGGATGTAATTCAATCCAACAATGGAAAATAAAATGAGTGCACTTTGATGTCACCTTCAGGGATGGGCGAGTCATTCTAGCGCTATTTACAAACAACAGAAAACTAGCCTACAAAACACTATTAATGATATGGATGTCACTGCTAAGGTCAGTGATTTGACTAATACTAAGAGAGAAGAACTAGCTCAGTCTTGGGATTAACTAACCAAATGTCTTCACAAGGAAGAAGTTAGATTTTATCAACATACAAAAGTTATTTTTACTTGGGAATAACAATACTAAATACTCCCAAATGGTTGCCAATGGTAAACATAGGAAGAAAAATAGTTTCTCTAGATCAAGATGAAGGCAAATTGAGGGGCAAGCAACACTAAACTTACATCAACCTATATATGCTACCCTAGACATAATAATTTAGATATACAAGTATTAGATATTCATGTATAGATTTAGGGACGACAACTACTCAAAATTTATCTTTACTTTCCCTCATTTTCTCATATCTAACACAATACTGATTTATATACTTTCTTCTCTGTATCCTTTTGTGACAGATTTTAGCTATCAATTGTCTATATATATTTTTCTACCTATTTCATAATTGTCCATGTTGCATCATGAGACTGTAAGTGAACAAATTGCTTCATTTTTATAGAAACGCATGAGTAATGTTCAAACAAACTAGTCAAGGACGATATTTTGATTACAATGAATAACTGACTACTTTACAAACGAATAATTGACTAATGTGTTGATTGTTTCAACACGTTGGATTACTAATGTCCCGTCATTTGTATTAGTAAAGCAAACTGCATGAATCATGCATGAGATGATTGAACAGGACAACTCTGGACACCTCTCCATCTCCTCTGACCAATGAGTGCACTAATCAAACAATGAAACAATTAATCGGCTAGATTATCAGCTGAATAAAGTATTCACATTAACCCGCCACAACACGATTATTAAACTATTCATTTTATCAATCACCATTGTTTGACTAATGCTCGCGCTAAGTAATCAAAGCATGTACTAGCCTGACCAATGTATTGTTCAAATCATGATATCATAAATTTGTATGTGTCAAATTTCATCATTAACATTGTTGGTGGGGTTGTACCATTCATCGGACTCCTCATTTCACTAACCTATGATTTGATTGCTTGTGGAACTCGAAATGTTAGCTGAACACTTAGGTAGCACCCAGCTGCAACGGAGCTAGATACCTACAGAAGGATTTGGAAGGGTCAAGCTAAGGATGCAGCGCCGCCCATCGCCGAAGGATCTAGTGAAGTCATTCACAAATCGTTCGAAGCCATGGGCTTCAGAGTGGTGCGAGATTAGAACTTGGTTTGGAAGGAGCGAATTTCCCCTACTCGCCAAGAATATACTTAGGATATAGCCATGGTTTAGGGGCATTTTAGTCTATTAGTTCTAACTCGAGCACCATAATAGCACCTCCTTAATCCTCAAATAAAGTGGGAAACACAACATTCTTTAATCCTTATTGCAAACCCTAACACTACATTTCCACCTTTGCATTCTTCCTCATGTTGAACCGTCTGAGACTTCGATCGGGAGTAATACTTGGCATCCACACATTGTTATTGTTTGAACTTTCCGATGTCACCAAGTACATAGCACTACGATGGATGAACATGGTTTGAAGAAAGCTCAACACCCCCCAAGTAACACTGAAGATCCATGTAGCGCCTCTTTGGAATTCTTCAAACAGTATCTTCATTACGTGCTACGAACTCTATTCGAATCATGCATGTTGCAGACTCCTCTTGTAACTCCTGCAAAACGCAAACTCCGTTGCTTGTCTAGAGGGATGTTTACGGAACATGATTAAGGGACCTATAAAGGTTATGAATCCCAAACAATTTGAGATCATTTAAGGTTCCAAATATGCAATTTAACTTTCATATTTTGAAATTCAAGTGTTTGAATTTTTCAAATAGGTGGAGACATGCTCTATATTGAATTTATAGTGTTCGACGAGATACAAAACTTTGAAGGTATAACAAATTTTATTTAGGGACTTTTAGGGTCAAAATATCCAAGAGTTAGAAATTTTATAACTTAATACAAAATGATAGACTGAAATATTAGCTCGGTAGCGGTTTAATAAAAAAAACTATTTCTAAAAATCAATTTTGATTATTGTACAGTTTGTAACGAGCAGTTTAATGTAATTTTGCATCGTTCGTCATCATCATCACAACTGAGCTCTGCTGCGAGCCTCGCCATCTAAAATTAGTTGCGGAGTCGGCAGGGTTGAGCAGTGACCTCTAGTACGTCCATGACGACAAGGAAGTTCCATCTTTATTTTTCTATATGGATCCACTTAAAGTTAGTGTCCAAAGCTAGCTAGCTGCTTAAACGTACGTGACAATGCTGTATCATATCGCGCCGCTGCAGCAGGCAGGCAGGCAGATCGAATAGGGCTTTCAAGAAGCAAATAGCTGAAGTGGAAGCCAAGCTTGCATGCATGCATTGGGATGGCATCTCGATCGATGGCCACGGCATGCAAAGTCCAAGTTGCACTCGATCGGAGGCAAGCGAAATTTAAATTAAAGAAACTGTATATACGTATATAATTCTCTGTCGCAACACCTACACGTACCCTGCATAATAAGGATAATGTGAAAATAAACTATTCACTCATATATAACCTAAAAAAATGCTATGTTTGCTTATGTAAACCTGGTGAGTATGCGTACATTTTAAGTGTCTGTTTGTGTACATGTATTCTTTCAGTGTCCGTCCGCCTGCTTAGTGAAGCTGAGCAGGTCAAATTTGCGCACCGTACCTAACTACCCGATGCCGGAAGCCTACGTACATATGACTATGAATGAGGGAGTAGAGCCAGTCTGTTATATTAGTATATCGTTAGTGGCAGGCAGCTACTGCTAGTACGCTTTATTACGAGGATTTGAGACTGAGTATTGTACGTACGTACGTATTAGCTGAGAGATCGATCGAGTGAGACACGACCACGCACCAAACCACCGTAATCGGGAAGCAGCAGCCAGCAGCCAGCTTCCAGCTGATGGACATGTGACGTGTACGTAATGGATGCTATTTGCATGCATGACTTGCCCTACACGTACAACTTGCCGACAAGATCGGACTCTGATCGGCTGGTATAAAAGATAGCTCATGAATAAGCTAAAATAAGTTAAAAGTAGTTCAACTATCTTCTCTACTATTGTCTGCTAGTGTATAGAGATGTAAGCGGGTTTATTTGCAGAGTCTGTATATAGACTTATAATTTTTGTGGGTTGCAGCAGTATGCGTAAAATTTAAACCTATATATATGTGGGCCTCACGGACAGACCGCTTGCATCCCTACCCGTGTACGTACAGCTAGCTAACTAGTAGTACTCTACTTATTAGCAAGCCAATTATATAATTAAGCCAAGCTTGATCAGCTCAACGTAGTAGCGTCGTATGTATGCTGCCAGTGCAATCATGCATGGATTAGCGTAGTAGTTGCTTGTAATAGTGTGCATGTCTTCAGGTCTCGTGTAATTATAACGCGCATCCCATTCACACTGATATCTGATACTCCCTTCATTCTAAATTGTAAGTCATTCCAAGAATCTTGGAGAGTCAAAATATTTGAAGTTTGACTAAAAATTATAGAGAGAAGGATAAAGATTTATGACATCAAATAGGTATAGAATGAAAATATATCTAATAAAGAATCTAATGATATTTAGTTGACATTAAATATGTTATTATTATATTATATAAATTTGATCAAACTTTATAAACTTTGACTCTCCAAGATTCTTGGAATGACTTACAATTTGGAATGGATGGAGTATTTGATAGATCGTTTGGAGAGTGTACTAGTAGTATGGCACAAGCTAGTGCATGCATGATTGCACGCATTTTTCCGGCCGGCCACATCATTGCTGACAAGGTATAAGCATGCATGCATGCATGCATTATTCTTCTTGGTTGCACTAGTATATCTCCTCCTGCAAGCTCGACCAATTTGAATAAACCCAGCTAAAAAGTTAGCTAAACTTTCAAAAATAAATTTTAAACAGTTAAAAGTTTTTTAACTAAACTTTATCATGATGATTTGTTTGGATTCTTCACTTAATAGACTTGGATAAACTTCATCTAAGAATAGCTAAACTCAACTTAATTTTAACTAAACCATTTAAATTTCTAGCAGTTAATAAATTTAGTCAGCTAAAATTTAGTTGATACATCCAAACACACCCCCAAGTTTAGTTGTGAAGCATGTACCGCAGTCTCCATCTCGGTTAGGTTCGGGCCGGGTGCCTGGCCCTGCTTACCCACATGTACAAAAAGATCAGAAAGATATACTCTCTCTGTTTCAAATTATAAGACATTCCAAGAATGTTGGAGAGTCAGACTATTTCAAGTTTAACCAGACTTATATGACAATATAATAACATTTATGATGTCAAGTAAGTATCGTTAGATTCGTTATCAATTATATTTTTATAGTATGCCTATTTAATATCATACATCTTAATAGTTTTCTCTATAATTATTAGTCAAACTTGAGATGCTTTGACTCTCCAAGATTCAGGAGAGGAACTGTATGTGTTCTACGTACATCCCCTTCAAACCAGAAGAGCTATGGCTCTTTGCTGAATGGATATGGTGCTGTGCATGTGAACCAATGCAACCTCTCGATCGTGATGACGATGTCACTACTTCTGATCTATGAAAAATTATGTGTGCCGATTCAGTATCTTAGTGATATTAGTTATTACTTGAGCTTACTCTTAATTAATTGAGGGATTCTTCCGAAGTGATACGATAGTTTCAAGCACTAAATTTCCGATTTCCCATAAAGAATTAAACTGTGTACAGCAGTGAGACATATATTCCGCCTTATATATCAGGCTGTTTACATGGATATATATATAAGACTCTGTTATTGGTGTACATAGTTGGAACTGACTCCAATCCATACATTGCAGTTTTGGATTTCAGCGTGAGAGATTCTAGCTAGCTAGGTTATTCCTTGATGACGTTTCACCAGATTGAATAATAGCATTCAGTGTTGTTATTCGCATTTTCTTCATAAAGAAATACCAGTGATTCGGATTTTGAATTGCAAATATATATACATGCCTGAACCCTGAAGTGCATTTTCCTTTTTAGCGGCAGTTGGATGTGACAATATAAGGTCAGTATTAATGGAGTTTTATCTAAGTTTCATGAGCATTAAATATGTTGATGTGGCAGTGATGAAAGTTTCATGGAACTAGAGAGAGTTTCATGTCCTTTGCACTGTTTTCAAAATTTAGTTACGTTAGAAACTGTACCATGAAATTCCCCTTGAGGATGGCCTAATGCATCGTCAGATTAATTACAGCATGCAGAATTGGCTACGTTCTGGTAAAGGGTCATTATAATTAGTATACGTAGAAAGCGACACCCATAAGTATCAGAGTTAACGCATGCATGCAAAGGCTAACTACTCCAGAGAAGAATATAGACTAGCTAGACATCATGACTACATGCAAAGAAACTAAAGAAAGTGAAAGGAAATAACACAGGACTCCCCAGCTTGTTCCATATATACATGTCACTACGGGAGAAACCGGCGTTGCCGAGTGCCTTAGGCGTTGCTAAGTGTCGAAAATTGGGCACTCGGCAACGAGCTTCCTTTGTCGAGTGCCGTAAAAATGCACTCAGCGACACCAAAACATTCGGCGACGAAATCTGTGCCGAGTGTCATATGTTACACAACTCTCGGCAAATAAAAGCACTCGGCAACGCCAGCCTTTGCCGAGTGCAGCACTCGGCGAAGAATTACTCTCGGCAAAAAAAATCATAGCGTAACGGTCGAACCAACCGCGCCGTCAAACTTAAAAAAAAAGATAACTGTTTGGCAAGTTGCATATTATCTTCATTAGGACTGCTAGAAACTGTTTTGTATTCTGAAGCATGTTAAATAGTGAAAGTTGAGATTCTCCTAGCAGCTTAATTTCATCTTAGTAACTGACCTCGGTGCCATATGGTTTGCGCTGTCTACTTGGTGTTTGTTCTGAAGCTTGCCTGTTTCTTGTGCCTTGGTAAATATGCAAACTAGATAGTTGTTTTCTTTAGTTTCTTAGTGCAGTGATACTCATTTGTCTGTAATTTTTTCATGGATCCAACATCAAGTATGTATAATTTCAGATTAGTCACTTTTAATCCTCTGACTTGTCTGTGAAACTAAGCTTTGTGAAGGAAAGCTGAAAGTGCTCCCAAGTTTTGTATCAGTGCTAATGTTGTGTGACAACTATCCTATTTGTACAGAACATATTTTTTTTGGTTTATAAATGTGAGGCCTATGCCGTGTTGATTTGTTTATGGCATATGCAAGTGATGTATCTTTCCTGTTTATGGTTGCTACATCAACTGTATAAATTTGTTTGCAGTTTGCACATAGTACAGAATATCTAGTTTGCTTGCATATTTAGCTTGTGCTGAAGTGGCTGCATACAACCATCAAATTCCTTTCAGTGTATGAGTGTCCACTCATTTTAGTTGAGATGTTGCTTCATAGAACAGTCCAGTAGAATCTAGTTTCAGTTCAGATTTAATTAATTGTGTTTGGGTCTATTTTCAGTATATATATAAGTTCAGAGATTACTTAGATGCCTTTTTGGTTCAGTTCAGAGGTTAGTGTGCTGTCGGACAGCTATAGTACTTCAGGTTTGCAGTACACATGTTTGCAGTATACACATTTTCTGTTATCTGTGATTAAGCCCAGTTAACTTTAAGTTTCAGCTGTGATTCAATATTTATTACATCAATGTGGACTTTGAACTTGTGGTTTGTAATATATTGAACTTGTGGTTTGTAATATATTGTGGATTTCGGATAAATTTGTTTATTTGTGATATATAAATGTGGTTTGTGATATATTGCTGTTGAATTGTGGCTTTTATTATATACATATATATATATATATATATATATATAGTCGTGGCAAAGATTTTTTTTAAAAAAAAGGCACAAAATTTCGTTGCCGAGTGCCTCTTCCTGGCACTCGGCAAAGATTTTTTTAAAAAAAGAAAAACAATTTCTTTGCCGAGTGTCTTTCCCAGAAGAACTCGGCAACGATTTTTTTCCAAAAAAAAATCCAATTTCTTTGCCGAGTGCTGCACTCGGCAAAGAAAAAAAACGGCGTAGGCCACCGGCGGACGGCGTTAAATCGTTGCCGAGTGTCGGTCTAGCACTCGGCGAAGCCGTTGCTGAATGCCTGAGATCCGGCACTCGGCGACGCCGCCTTCGCCGGCTTCCGATTTGCCGACGTCCCTTCGCCGAGTGCAGCACTCGGCAAAGGCGTCGCCGAGTGCAAAGGGCACTCTGCGAAGCACCCGTCTGCTGTAGTGTGTATGTAGCTAGGCTACATGCAACTCTGCAATAACGTCCACTACAAACAGATATCTCCAATCCATTCCTCACTGTTGGTTCCTAGCTAGCACGAAATTAAACAAGATAGATAATGTTTATATACGCACTTAACTAATTATATATGTCAATTTGTCCAAGTTGCATATTGATTATTGGAGCCTTTGTTAAATTGTTAAAAGTTGGATATATTTTTATTCAGACGATCGAACGGACAGTGTGATGTAAACTTGAAAGCATCGTCGTCACATTTTATTGAGGCGTGCAGTGCGAGCTGATGATGCATCATATCATATCTCGGTTTAGTTGCGGAGTCAGTAGGGTTTAGTAGTGACCTCTCGTCCATGAGGACAAGGAAGTGCCATCTTTCATTTTATGAACCAGGACTAGTATAGCTGGCGTACGTAGGTAGTGCTAAGATACATGCTTCATATCACCTTGACCAGTGTGTGCGCGCGCGCACATGTGAGAGTGAGAGTGAGAGACAGAGATATTTGGCACATTATTCCATGGCAGATAGAAGAGACCTTTCCGCTAAATAGCAGAAGTCGAAGGCATGCAAAGCTTAAAGCTTTGGGAATTGCATTGGGATATAGCGGATGGTTTCTACAGCTGATAAGCTAAATAAATAGATGATGTTATTTTGTTGCGAGAAAAAAATAACATATCATAACTAATAAATTGGAATGATAAGTTCAAGCAAACAAGATGAACATTTACTCCCTCCGTATCGGAAATAGAAGACGTTTAGGACAGCGACACGGTCTCCAAAACACAACTTTGACCCTTTGTTTTTATAAAAATATTTATGGAAAAGTGATATATGTATATTTTTATGAAAATATTTTTCAAGACAAATCTATTCATATAATTTTTATATTTGCAAACTCAACAATTTAAAAGTTATAGATAATTTATATTCCCAATGTTTGACTCAAACCTTGTCTAAAACGTCTTCTATTTCCGATACGGAGGGAGTATATCGTCACCGTTCCAGCCCTTTGCAAATAAAGTCCAAGTTCCACTCAAAGGTAGGTGGCTCCAACACTTGGGTCGCCCGCCACCATTCATAAAGAGTGATGAAGATTCAGGACGCGAATCAAAAGCCTCTCAAATAAACTAATTCCTATGTTTTAGGTCCCTTTAAAACGTGGGAATTTTTTTTTGTTTTTATGTTTTTCCTATGAAAATAAAATGATTTTTTGTATGATTTCTGTAAAATTCTTATGTTCAACATGGGTCCTTAGAAAGTGTATATGCTCAAATAAACATGGTCCGTAGAAACCAACAATTGAACAACCCCAAAAGCTACAACTTACTAGTAGAGTTTAGCCAGCGGGTTCACACTCATATTACATAGATACTCCACTTTAATTTGATGTGTATCGGTCCTTTACTAGTGCATATGCACGTTAAGTAAGCATGCTACTATATTCTGGAGAGTGGTAAGCAACTAAAAGCAACTTCAACAAATATGATATCCTTATTGTATAGGTTGTATTTGGATTTTTATAGCAAAAATTGAGCTCCAACAGGTCTGCTATCTAGTTTCTAAAATAACAAGTGGCTATCCTTGAAATTTCGCTAACAATAGAAAGCAAGCAACGCCGCTCGCCATGTGCCGAAATCGCTCACCAGGGTGGTTTCCCCTATGCGCAGTGGCGGAGCCAGAAATTATACTCAGGGGGGCGATAAAAAAATCATCATATAAAAACTAAGTGTAGATAAACTTGTTAGGATCATTCTTGTGATTGTCAAGATTTCTTATATCTATCCTAAGATCTAAGCGTTATTTTTTAATGGTAAGTGGTAAGTGACAAGTCCATTAATAATGAGACAATTAAAGTGACTTTGTAAATCTTAGATGCCAATTCGATTTTTTTTGTTTCGATATTTGTATAATCTAGCTGTGTTTTGTATAATTTTTATTATCTAAAAGATATTAATAAGTATATATGACAAGAATTTTATATAATATCATATTTAAAATAAATATAAAATATAAAATTATACTACTAATTTTTTTTGTTGTAAAATGTTAGGGGGGCATGGCCCCTGCCAGCCCCCCCCTTGGCTCCGCCAGTGCCTATACGCACGAGCCTTCCTGCGTGCAAGAATTTATTTTCATATAGTATGATGTTACCCGACTGCCTATCACGATTCAGAACATGATGACCCTCTATAGAACCACCTACTAAATCCACAATGGCTGACATTACTATGTGTGCCACCGCAACATGCATAGAGTTCATTGTCATCATCCAAAGACGATGATGATGATGATGAATCCATCATTTCACACAGTACATCTTCATAATCCATTATAGACCTTTGATTCAAGATGGCAACGGGGCGGGTCGGGGCCGAGTGAAGCATCTGTGGACCCGCCCCCGAAACCCGACCCGCCCCCGAACCCTGATTCGCGTGGAAATCGACACCCGCCCCTGAACCCGACGGGGATCCGAAATCCGACGGGGAACCTGAAACCCGAGGATGCTTAGTCAATTATTAGAGGATGCAGGAATATAATTACAGAATTACAAGAGATATTTATTACTGTCCAACAAGCAGATTACACAAAAGAGAAGCAAATTACACCCAACGAGATGCATTTTGCCCAAAGTAGCTGCTGAATCAGGCTGTCTTCTTTTTAGTGTCTCTCCACCTACGGAACAGGAGCAGTAGCAGCCCTGCGCCATTTATGGTGTGTTATGTTGTACAAAAAAAATTGTATCAGCAATTAATTTAAATAGCAAAGCAATCAATAAAAAAGGAACCTAGAGAGACCAATTCATGCTCAACCATCTTGGCTGCTTGTATCAGCAAATAATTTAAATAGCACAGCCATCAATAAAAAAGGAACCTAGAGAGACCAATTCATGCTCAACCATCTTGGCTGCTGTGCAAGAACCTACAGGGCCAAAAACACGACAAACATTAAATCAAGATTGCAAGAGCCTATAGGAACACGCGAACCTCAACATTCAGACTTAACCTGTTGTCCTTTGCATGATGGAGCAGCAGCGAGCAGGCAGTACACGAGCAGATCAGCAAGTGCCAGGCAGAGACGTGCTTGTGCAGCCCGTGCGGCAGCAGACGAAGGTGCTGGCGCGTCCCGTGTGCAGTGGACGCGGAATTGTGCCTGCACGATGAGCCCCGCCCCGTTTCGGGTCCCCGAACCCACAAACCCGTGGGAAAAAAATCTGTACCCGCCCCCGCCCCCGCCCCCGCCCCCGCCCCCGCCGGGTCTGAAACCCACGGGTTTTGGGTCCAAACCTGCCCCGCTGCCATCTTTACCTTTGATTAGGAAGGTCCGCTTTGTCTGATGCTTTTTATTCTTGTGATGGATGTGCTTATAGCCTAATGTTTGGAGTGCCATGTGTAGGGTGTGGTTGTTGGTGTTTATGTTTGTTTTGTGGTATGTTGACATTTTTTCATTAATGTAATGATATGCAACTTGTCTGTGTTTGAGGAAAAGAATAGATACTCCCTCCGTATCATAATTAGATGACGTTTTGGACAAGCTTTGAGTCAAACATTGGGAATATAAATCATCAATAACTTTTAAATTGTTGAGATTCTAAATGTGAAAATTATATAAATAGATTTGTCTTCAAAAATAATTTCATAAAAGTATACATATATCATTATTCCATAAATATTTTTATAAAAACAAGAGGTTAAAGTTGTGTTTGGGAGGCCGTGTCGTTGTCCAAAACGTCATCTAATTAGGATACAGAGGGAGTATGTAGGCTTTGGTCTTCAACATCAGAGGAAAAATGGTATTCTTAGTAAGTTACTGCATGCAAGCATTTTAGAACTGTTGTTTTAAATAATATGGCACAGAGAAGAAAGAGCTTTATATTTCAGAAGATTCATTACTTTAGGCATGATCTGAATTTTCAGAACACAGTTTACAACTTAGAAGAACCTGCATAGCAGAGGGGGGCAAGGTAACAATAGATAACAATCTAAGAGCCTGGGATATGTCGAATCTTTTCTTTATACCAATGCGGCTCTTACATCAAACCAAAGCATCTAGACGCAAACATAATAACAGTAAGAAAACTCCACCGTTGCTCAGCCAAATAACATGGAAGATGAAATAAGCGAATATATGCATGCAACAGGGCAATTACAGTGGGGAATTTTTTTGTCATACATGTCTGAACAGGAATATTTATATTCATTCAACTGATTAGCCGGCCTATTTTATCAGCTTCGGCTGGAGTAACAGAGCCCATACATCACTACTGAACCAAAGACCTAATTTATCTCGAACAACAGATATGATGTGGCTAACAAACAAATCATTCATTGATGTTCATGTAACCCGGCCTGCTTGTTCCCATTGCTAACAAACAAATCAATCATATATTATCACTGACTCTCGGATAGAGCGGAGCCTGTTGGATGAACAATAAAACATTGAATGCGGAGCGGAAACGGTTGAACAGTACCACAGTACCGACGACGTCTATGATTAATTTGTCAATCCATCATGTACTTGTGTGCAGTTTATAAAGAAACATGCCAATATTTTTTACACCAAGTAAATATACTAAAAATATCTCATGATGAATATATTGATACTTTACATATATATTGATGATACCTAGCTATATAAATATAATGAAACTTAAAATGGTTCAGCTTAGGATAGAACTAAAATACACTTTATGAGCTGGAGAGAGTACGTGCTTCTTGATTGTCTGCTGATGTTGTTGGCTGGCTGCTGTTTGGCTCTGCTGGTAGCTGCAGCAGTAGGCACAGCACAGATAAGCCACAGCAGTAGGTACTCTTAACTAATTTCTTTCCAAAAAAAACTAGTATTTGAAGTCCAGAAGGGTGCTTATCCAACTTGCATTGCGACATATTCCACAAAAGATGTCACTATAACTAAGCTCCTTATGCGGGGTAAGTAAATTAATGGAGCTGAGAAGCATCAAGCCATAGTTTAGTCCGTACATCACTATATATAGTTTAGTCCGCATCACATCTCCAGCAGTAGTTCAGATCATATACTGAGGGAAGACACTTATAGTTATGCAATTACGAATTGTGATCTATAATAACATTATCACATTCATTGTTACTGACGAACATACATATCACGATTCAGTACTCAAAAGGACTTACGTCACCAAATTTCCAGCAGTCTGCAGCTTCTTTGGATCATTTCCTGGATGCACAGTATCTAGTTTAGACTCCTGAGAGCATCTTGAGCGCTTTGTGCCTGCCCAAAACAACAAACTCGCAACAATCAAAATAAGACAATGGCGAGCATTTGCACCTTTCTCATGAAAGATAATAATACGTCTCTGCATCCATAGATGCACCTAGCCTATTATCTGTCACAAACCATTAAGCGCATAGCCTGACATCACAAAGCCAAGGAAACAAGCTAGCCTGAAGAATTTTGAACAGACATTTGTTGTGGCTTCCGATAGTAACAAATCTAATAACTTTCCATCAACTAACTTAAAAGGACCAAAGATCAAGGTGGAACCTCTTGCCCCAATTTAATCATACGAAGGGGAGGGGAGGTCGAGGGATGGAGAAATCGATCAAGCAGGGTTTCTATCGTTGGAGCGACCGAGCGTACGCTAGCTGGACGTCGACTGTGTTGTGGTCCCGGTTGCAGGCAAGTAGCCGGCGCCTCGTGCAAGGATACTCCAGCGACTGCAACAGATCGAGGGCGTTCGCCGCCGGATGATCCCGCCACCGTCGTTCGCTCGGGTTCGCCGGATGCCGACATCGCTCTTGGTGCTATTTCTTCTTCGACTGGAATCGATCAGGTGCGGGCGTGCGGCTCAATCTCTGTCCCTGCCTTGGTCTCTCTCTCTCTTGTGTATGGCGTTTGCACGGGGTTAATTAGGACTTAGATTGTTTACGGTACGGTATTTGTTCTCTTCGCCGCTAGAGTTCAGCAAACAAACAGACGGTATTTGTGCTGTTATTTCTTTATATTCTAGATTTTGATTTTCTATACGTGTTGTGTGTTGTGTATTTTCTATACGTGTGCTGTGTGTTGTATCTGTACGTGCTGCGATGTTGTTATACATATTGTACATTTTTATTAGTATAATTATTTCTTTATTTTATTTGGATGAAAGTGGAAGATAACAAACATCTAAATCTTCCGGAAATAAACTATCATGATAGTATGTGTGGCATATTTTTGTGTGATGTACGTGTAGGAGTCAGTCCAAAAAATCTTAGGTTAATTGAAACGGTGTCATTACAACTTTCGTGGTTCTGAAAATTATACCATTACAATTCATCTAATTGAAAATAGACCATTATAATTTTACTTCCCTGTGAAATATTGTATGGACCAAAATAACCTTATTGTCTTCTTCTCTCGCCTTGCCTCGCCGGTTCCTTGGATTCGGATGGTGAGCGAGAGAGCAGCTTGGCTGGCTGGCTGGCTCGGCGTGTGTGACGATCGACGAGCACGGTAACCGGCGTTCGCTGGCGTGCTGACTCTGCTGGCTCAGCGCATGCGACGGCGAGCGAAGGCGTGTTGACTCGGTTGGCTCGGCACGTGCTCGCAGGCTCGGAGGCTGAAGCCCGGTAAGGTGGTCTAGGGCGGACCGGCTGGCCCAATAAGCAAATCTCAAATCGGCCCACTTCCACGCACGCATGCTACGCGAAAATAAACTCCGATAGGCAACGATGGACATGATGATCAATCAGGAATTCAGGGTCGGCGGCACTACGCATGCATGAACCCAGCTGAGACAATGCAAGATCGATCCAGGGCAAATAAAACAATGACCGAGCAAGTCAGAGTGTCAGTCAATCAAATGGCTACAGGACGACGTGCAATCTGCGGCGACGGGCCACCCAAACGCCTTGCGAACGATGAATATTTCCAACATCCAGTGCAGTCAATATTTCGAACGATGAATCCGCATTATCTGCCTTCCTGAAGCTACCATCAACAATTATCTCTTCTCTTCAGGAAGTCTGTTTCCAGCGTTGTCGAGAAGCAGGCCGGGACCCCGGGCCGGGTCTGTTTTCCCAAACAGATCGAGAGCTCTCTGCACATACAGTAGTAGAGAGTAGAGTTTACATAACATCACCCACCACTGCACTTCCAGACATGACGGCATTGGTTCACCAGCATTTTGCCTTGTTTCTAGCACATCCCCCCATTCCCAGATCGAGCAAAATACAAAGTGCAGTCTTCAGACCCAAAATACCTCGAACTAGCTCATTGGATGTCTGAACTGAACGTGCAGCAATGAACAGCGCACACTTTCAAGATGCAGTTCCCTCCAACACCGGCGCACGCTTGTTTGCATTTTCATCAAAAAAACAGTGGAGCGCCATCTTCATCCAGGCGTAAACATACATGACCCTGCTATACTTCGGACAGCCTAGCAATATACTAATTAACCACTATATGATGCATGGTAAAGCAATTAATTAATCCATTGCTTAAGAGAACGAGGAGCACTGTCAAATATTATCAAGAGAGTGTCAAATAGGAGAACTTTTAAAGCGATTAGCCTATAATATTTATACACCTACTTCCTGCCTTGTGGCCTGGGTCAAGCTTTGTCAACCAAAAGATTTGGGGGGTTGGGAGTTAAGGACCTGGCAATCCATAACATCTGTCTACTCCTCAAGCTGTTGCACAGGCTTCACTGCCCTCAGTCTTCAGCCTGGGCGCAATGGGTTCGTGGTACAGCCTTGATTGCATCAATGACTGGTGACCTTCAAGGTGAACACTGGCAGACGCTTCGATCCCTACTGCCCCTCTATCAGGCTATCACCACGGTCAACCTTGGCGATGGAAGGACCATCTCGTTCTGGAACGACGTCTGGGTGGGTGAAGAGTCCCTGGAAGAACTCTACCAGCCCTTGTACTCTCACTGCAACAACAAGATGGCGACAGTAAGGGACATGAAGACATCGGGGCTGCTGGCTACCATGGTACCAAGAATGTCCACTCAAGCAACGGAGCAACTTCATCTGTTGCAACAGACCCTGGACTCTGTGACTCTCTCAGACTGTAACGGCAAAAGACAGTCTATTTTCTTGAAAACAAATGAGTCCCTAAACAGTGGGGCAGTCTACAAGATGTTGAAAGCCAGAGGTCAACCGAATGATCCAAGGGCAAGCTTCATCTGGAACAACGCAGCGCCCCCAAGGGCCAGGCTCTTCATGTGGCTCCTATCTCAAAAAAGAATCCAATGCCGAACTATGCTCATCAAGAAACACATCGTAGACGACACAACTTGTGAGATCTGCCATGAGGATGATGAAACTCCAGAACACATCATTTAGGGCTGCAGAACAGCAAGGGCGGTGTGGCAACGACTCAACTTGCTAACCACAGTCTCCGTGGACATGCAAAACCTGCACACCGCAACTCCTCCCCCCGGTATGCCGATACACGACTTCCCCATGCTCATCACACTGGTTTGCTGGCAAATTTGGAAAGGAATGCCAAGATCTTCAGACAAGAAGAACACTCAACAGATCAGGTGCTCGCCTCATGCAAAGCAACCGCGGAGCTCTGGCGATACAGACTCTCCCGCCTTAGAAGACATATTGCACATTCTTGGTGCTCAGCCTTCGCTATGGCTAGACAAGGGCAGGGATACCCCCACCCACACCCCACCCCAACCTCAACCCTCTCCCCATTCTGCTTTGCAAATGTAATGCCACTCCCGTTTGTCTAGCAAAATTTTGTAAACTGTGTGCCGTTTTGGGCTTCTAATATATGACCAGGTGGAGATCGCCTCCCCCCCTGACCGTCAAAAAAAAATAATTATACAAGAACTTTTTTTTAAAAAAAAGTCCTACACAACAATGCTCGATCGGGAGAAGAACTATAGATTAATAATTTGAAATACTTCCCAGCTTTAGTATTTATTTAGGAAAAACAAAAATCAGATTCTGACACTAATTAAAGAGCACGAGCAAATTTGGTTTCTTTAATCTTTAAAAGGATATTGAAAATTAATCTCACTAGGATTTACAGCAAGCTGACTTGAGCAAGTAATCCCTGTGCTAAGCAGAAAATAGCATTCTAATAATGTAGAAAGAAAATAGCATTCTAAAGTATATGTATGCTGATCAAAATGTATAAAAAGAAGAAAAAAATGGACCAAGTTGGGAAAGCATCATCTCAGCAAATCAGCATCCAGAATCTTGCTCTGAGTGGTCGCCGCTTTTATCAAATTTTCCTGGGCCTTTTGGAGAGCACGGAGAGATGCGCGGCAACATGCATGGACTAACCGTGGAACCTGGAAAAGCTAACTTGTACCGTACCAGCAGGGTTGCACTAGATGCATGCAGTTGCAGGTCCGGCTCCGGTCCTTCATTCTTCGCCAACCACGCTTCGACACATCGAGTGAATCCACTAACAATGTTGACGACGATGCATGCATCTGCCAGTTTATTTTTTCAGACCGGCCTGCTTTCTACCTAGTACCTACTACGGTTGGTGTATTGACCAATATCGACTGCAAACTTGTGCGGCATGCAGTCAAAAGAAAGTGCATGCAGGACTAGAAAAGCAGGCAGGGTTGGACGATCGGAGATGAATCGGATAGCTGGACGAATTTGACCGACTCAACCGCGCAAAAGCTTCAGTCATTTGAAAATTATAAGCAAAACATATCTGCTGCTCGATCTAGTTCGAGTGGGTCTTCATTTTTTTTTCTTCAACGACAAGCCCGTGTCTGTACTTATAAAAATATTCTCTCCTACAAATAATGAAACGAAATTATTGTTTTCCCTCTCTAGAAAGCAATGAAAAACTCGTATATTATTTGATTAATTATGGAATATTTTTATATTAAACTTCCATTCTCTTTTTATCCATCCATGCATGTGAACTTTCATGATATAACGTACTACTTCCTCAGTCCAACATGAATAAGTACATGTACACCATTTTGCTTAGCCAGGATTTTCGTAGTGTTATTTTCAAAACTATCATATAATATAAAAAGAAATAAAATATGGATGAAACACATATTCTCAATAAAAAGCTTCATTCTATGGTTTGCTATGTACTTAATTTCATGACTTATAAAGAGTTGATAATTGTGCTAAGAGCTATTTATTTCGCTCTTTTCATCAAAAATGCGTATTTGATAACTTATTAACTACAAAATAAATCTGATCATGCCCATTGAGAATGCGCTTGGAAGTAGCAATTTGACTCCCTGAAAAAAGAGACATCTATTATTTCATGGAAACATTCTAAGAGCAACTATAATTTTTTTTTAGGAAGAACAATGGACGGGAGAAATTCCCCGCCTCGATTTTATTAAAAAAAAGGAGAAGAGGGAAAGAGAGAAAAAACATGTTTTATAAGCTTACAATCGACTTAGATAATAAAAGACAAATGGACCATATATTAATAGTGGAAAATTAACTACTATATAAGTGAGCTACAAAGATCCATATAGACAGAAGAAAACTTTATTATCAATCTTCCTAAATGAGGAACCACCGTAATAGAATACTTTATTAACCAATAAATACTCTCTCAGTTCCCAAAACAATGTAAATTCTAGAAAGTATAATGGTGTTGTATAAAATTTGATTAATTATAGATAAAAAATAGAAATATTTATAAAATCAAATAAAAATCATTAGATTAATGATGAAATATATTTTTATAGTAAATTAATTAGAAGTTATAAATGTAAATACTATTTATTAGAAATCTGGTTAAATATGAAGCACTTTAACTGACAAGTTTATCATATAGCTATAATTTTTAAGGATAAATATAGTAGTAATAATTACTATGGCCGAGTATTTATTAACCTGAGTTACAACCCCAACGGTTCAGGTCCATCCATTTGTCCTTGTCTAGTTGTCTATGAGCATGCAGACAAGCCCACATTGCAATTTGTTATTGAAACCATAGGCTCGATAGAGTCCCAAACCGCCAAATTAAGTTTTTTACAGGGAAACACAACCGGTTCCGAAGGCCAATCACTGCCGGACTTCGAAGCCGTACTTCACCCGGCACTCATATCTAGGCCTTAAAAATAGGAATCCAGCAAGCATGCACGCTGGAGCATGCTCGTCCACAAACCATAAAAACAAACTCATGCATCACAAACGAGGAGGCTTTCATCAAGAACACAAATCACCTGTCAAATGCTCTTGGATGAAGGCACCATCACTATTGATTTTCAGTTGGCCTGGTGGTGGAACACGCCTGGTCCCCCAGACCGATATTTGTTTGTACCGCAATATTGACGATGCATGCATTTTTCAGACCATTGATCAGTCGACTGCAATTTCTGCAGCAGTCAAAAGAAAGAGCAGGCAGGCACTACTAGAAAGCATGAATCGGATAACTGAACTAAGTTGACTGACGGAACTGAATCGCGAAAAAGCTTCAGTCATTTGAAAAGCAACGAGCGGGTCTCCATTATACAGTATTTTGTCTTCAACGACAAGCCCATCCATATGCACTTATAAAAAATATATTCTCTCCTAGAAATAATGAAAATAGTACTGTTTTCCTACTCCTAAATAAATAAAATAAAATAAAAAACTCATTTTGTGAGGAGCCAAGACAATCTCAAATATAACAAAATAAAACATTAATATTTATGATGTCTAATAAATATATTACTAGATTAGTCGTTATGGAACATTATTATTTTCATAACAAACATACTAAAGATAGAAATGTGGTTACTATTTCTATATAGAATTAGTTAATCTTCAAATTATTTGATTCCTAAGATTTCCATTCTTTTTTATCAATCCATGACATGTGAACTTTCATGATGTAAAATATACAACTCCCTCACTTCTCCAACTCCAACGCAACAGATGTTTATATTCTTGGTACCAGCTGACACAAAGCACTAGCCATCAGCAAAGATAGCGTTGTGGAGGGGAAACAATGGATGGGATAAAGGCTATGCACTAATGCACAGTCCTGCGATGCGTGTACTATCAACCAGAATAAAAGTATTAGCAATTTGACTCTTTGAAAAAGGTTTTTGGAAGACTTATATTAACCAATATAATAATAACCTTGGTCCAGTATTTATTAACCTGTAGCGCCCTTGTTGTTTCCATCCACGGGTAAAAAGAAAACCAAACGGTTCAGGTCCATCCACTGTCCATGGGCACGCACGCGCCGCCACCGCAGGAGGACCTTGCGAGCAACGGCGACGGCGGCGGGGGCCTTGAAGCCGTCCCGCACGTGCTTCTCGTGCCGTACCCGGCGCAGGGCCACATGCTGCCGCTCCTGGACCTCGCGGCGCAGCTCGCCGCGCGCGGCCTGGCGGTCACCGTGGCCGTCACGTCCGGCAACGCCGCGCTGCTGGCGCCGCTGGTCCGCGCGTGCCCGTCCGTGGCCGTGCTCTCGCTTCCTTTCCCGTCGTCGTCGCCGCTGCTCCCGCCGGGGAGCGGCGAGAACACCAAGGACCTCCCGCGCGACCTCTTCCGGCCCTTCATGGCGTCCCTGGCGTTGCTCCGCGCGCCACTCCTCGCCTGGTGCAACGCGCAGAGACTGCACCAGTACGGCCGGCGCCGTGTGACGGCCGTCGTCTCCGACTTCTTCACGGGGTGGACGCAGCCACTGGCTGAGGAGCTGGGCGTGCCACACGTCTCCTTCTCCCCCTCCTGCGCGCTCCACCTCGCCATGACACACGCACTGTGGCGCAGCCCCCCGCCGACGAGGCGGCACGACGAGGAGGAGGTCACGTTCCATGAGGTCCCTGGATCGCCTACCTTCCCTTGGCGCCACCTGTCGTGGCTGTTCCGACAGCACGTGGCCGGCGACGAGGTGTCTGAAGCGATCCGGCAGATCTTCCTCTGGAACCTCGGCAGCACGTGTTTCGTCGCCAACACGTTCGCGTCCCTGGAGCGGGACTACGTGACGACGACGCCGCTGACAGACCTAGCGTCGTCGAAGCGGGTGTTCGCGGTAGGCCCACTGTCGGACGCCGGCACGTCGTCATCAATCAGGGGCGACGACCGAGGCGGGAAACCCGCGGTGGCGGCGGCGCGGGTGTCCACGTGGCTAGACGCGTTCCCGGACGGCTCGGTGGTGTACGTGTGCTTCGGGACGCAGCACGTGCTGTCGCGGGCGCAGGCGGCGTCCGTGGCGGACGCGCTGACGCGGAGCTCGGCGGCGTTCGTGTGGGTGGCGAGGGATGGCACGGCGGTGCCAGACGGGTTCGAGGCGGCCACGGCGTCGCGCGGGCTGGTGATACGCGGGTGGGCGCCGCAGGTGGACGTGCTACGTCACCGCGCCGTGGGCTGGTTCCTCACGCACTGTGGCTGGAACTCCGTGCTTGAGGCGGCTGGCGCTGGGGTCGCCATGCTTGCGTGGCCGATGGGCGCTGACCAGTTCACCGGCGCGCGGTTGCTCGCGGAGGCCGGCGTGGCTGTGCCCGTGGCCGAGGGCGCTGACGCCGTGCCTGACGCTGGGATGATGGCGGCGAAGATCGCCAAGGCTGTTGGGAAGGAGGGGGATACCGTGAGGCAGCGCGCGGCCGAGCTCGGACGCTTGGCGGCGGCCGCTGTGGCCGAGGGCGGGAGCTCGCACACGGACCTCGAGGAGTTCGTGCAGATGCTATGCTGCTGACCAAGGTCGTGTAACCGTCAACTTTCAGAGACGTGTCCATGTCAAACTGTCATCTCCGAAGCAAAACAAACAGGAGTACTTCCAAATCCTAGTACGCGCTCCCATGCTGGTCTCCGATTCTCCGAAACAGGCTCACCATGCTCTCTCTGTTTTGTGTTTTAATCTATTTTCATTCGTAGGCGGGTATTTGTGCCTACATTTGTTGATTTTATTAACGCAAGCGAGTGTTGTGGGCTAATTTTAATGTTGCGGACCTGTGCTGCCCACCTTGGTTCCGCGGGCTCGTCCACCAGCCCATTTGCACCCGCCGTGTTCGATCGTCGCCACTTTGGGCCCATTGCAAGCTGACTCCGACGACGAGAGCTTGCACATTTGACGGCCGGGCCGAGGTGTCGCGTGGCGACGGCGACGGCGACGGGCTCATCACTGACGACGGCACCATCCAAGCACAAGCACACCCATGCATTGCTGGCCAGTCAATGAGACAAGACTCCTGTTTTTGTTTGTATATATTTCTGATCGGAGCTAGTAGGAGCCATCAACCAAATGACAACTGAATCAAAGTCCTCCAAATAAGTCAGGGGGCCGGGAATAATTGATTAATGGTGTCAGGCAGCGTCAACTAATGCTGGTTAGATCGAGTATTAAGCTGTCAGCTGAACCCAAATATATGTGGAAAGTGCCTGAACCCTGAAGCTTCTGCCGTACATGCATAATCGCATGCCCCAAGTTCCTGGAGCATCAGCATGCCGTGGTTTCCAAATTTGTGCATGATGATGCCAGTGCAGTTCAGCAGTGCTGCATGCATTTTGCCGAGTTCTTCAGACAGCTTTCATGGGTACCAAACATTATTAGGACACAGTGCCACCAGAAGTGGACCACCCAACAGGAAAAAAGATATCCAGTTCATGATTGACTGACCTCCCAAGCAGCAATCAGGCATGTCTGCCCCAACAAACAATGCGACTTTGCTGCATGCCCTCTTTCTAGCGAACACACACACACAACACAAAATGACGGAGAGAGAGCATGCGCATTTGATTTCACTTTATCAACCGAAAGGATTTATTGGAAGAAATAACCATCATTGCTGGAATGGAAGCGAAGAGTCGAAAAAGGAGAGAGCAGAGACAGACGATTGCAAGAACTGCTGTGCCTGTGCCTGTCTCAATGAATTGAACACCCAGCAGAGTAGTAAAAAAGGCAGGCTAGAGATGAGAAAGTGTGGCTGGTGACAAGTACCTGCCTTTGATGCTACAAATTGCGGGTTTCACGTACGTTCAGCTCGGCCACTCGGGTACAGGGCACAGCTTAGTTGCATCCAAAGCAGGGCTAGAAAGTCTCATAGCATTTTGTTTTTGGTTACTCTATCTACTCCTTAGAAAAAGGCTAATGATATCGATGGAATTAAATTTGTTTAAATATTCAGCCACGATCGACAAACCCTAATAATTCCTCCAGCTGACAATGGCATGCCTGATGCTGAGTGCCTCCACACACATGTGCATTACCTTGTCCATGTCTGTCTAGGTTCTCATTGCTTGCCACTCAAGCATTACGCCATGGTGTTGCTGTAAAAGGAGTTTCACATTCCCGTCCAAAAAAAAACCGTAGTAGTTTTATTTAATAGTATATAGATAGATAGATTAAATGATATGCTAATATTCAGGCAACGATGGCAATAATACGGAATATTGGCATGTATGATATGGCAGGATTGCCTGAACCTGATGAAAGAGTGAGCTGGGTGAAGGGACCCAGTAGCAGGTCATAGTGGCCATGCCAACCAACTCCAATTTCCATGTCGCCGGCACAGCTTACACTGGATCTGATCCTCAGCAGCAGGACCCGGAGAGAAATTATGAAAAGAAAAAGCAATTTGCATGGACCATGGATGCGGCTTGAGTTTGGATATAATGTTTCTGTTAATTATAAAAAGGAGAGCAGAGGCATTTCTTGTTTGGAAAATAAAGGAAAAACACTTAACTCATATATTTCTGTTTCTTTAGACATTGGATGGACAAACACATAACATTTTCAGGGAGTTTTAGGGATCCAATAATTTATAGTTCCTCCGCTTCGAATTATGAGACATTTTGAACTTTATAGATACATTGTTTTTACGACATATGTATCTAGAAAAAGTCAAAACATCAAGTAATTCGGAACGGAGGGAAGTAGATAATAAAGACTTTTAATTCAAAACATTTTGACCTTATGCTTCATACTTAGCAATCAGTATTGGCATAGTACTAGCCCAAATCTTTGGTCATTATTAGCCCGGGTCAAATAAATGCAATGCAGGAATTACATGTACGTATAGCCTGGAAAAAGAAAAAGGGGATTTTTTGTGTGAAAAAAAAGAGAGTAGAGACCTCACGTGCTTTCCTTGCTGTGGTCACGTGGCAACCCTTCCTTCATCTTCCCCAGCAATATAAAGGCAACTCGGCAAATCCGCACCCCTAAGGGCAACTCCAACCAAGCCCCTGTCTGAACCCTTATCTCATTTTGAGGGTCCAAAACGCAAAAACAGTTCTCCAACCGGTCTCCTATCCGACCCCCGACGGATGAGGACGCCTCATTCCTATCTCCTCCTCTCCCACATCTGAGGGACTCCGATCTCGTACCTCATCTGGCATAGCAGAGCAACGACCTTCTTCCCGCGCTGCCCCGGAGTTCTCCCGCGCCGCCCCGGAGTTCTTGGTGCTGGTATGTCCCCATCCTTCTCTTCTTGTTTTGGTGTCGCCCATGGCCGCCGCTGCTCCCGTGGGGAGGTCGCCCCCCTGCTGCTCTCGTTCGGCCTGCGGAGTTCGCGACCTGCTGCTGCCCCTGTCAAATCCGCTTCTTGCTCGGCCATGGCCGCCGCTGCTCCCGTGCGGAGGTCGGGCCCTTGCTGCTCTCGTTCGCCCTGCTGGAGCTCGCGACCTGCGCGGCCACCTGCTTGTCATTTTGTCAACCAAATCTGGATGAGGCTATTTTATTTTATGGATTTGTTTAATATAGGTGAAGAACGGACCGGCTGCAGCTTGCCCCTTGATGTGCTGCTAGTGCTAGCCGAGCTCGTTCCTGAATCTTAGATTTGTTTAATAGGTGAAGAATAATCCCCAACAACTTGTGTACATCCGGCCATTTCATTTTTTTAGATTTATTTAATAGCTGACGAAGAATATGTAGATTATGCGTGTATGAGGTGCCAAAATCTGGTTGTTTTAGATAGATTAAGGTCTTATTATTTAGTTGTCCAAGTTGGGTTTTGTGTGCTCGTAGAATTATTCAAGCCAATTCTTATATGTAGGAACAAACAATGCAGTCTTGGGTTAATTTGGTCTCAGGCAATGTGGACACCAATGATCTACTTTTTGATGACTTTCAAGTTGAAACGCATGTTGAACAAGTTGCTGAAGAATCTACTCCCCCATTGAAACCTTGTAAGAAGAGGACTAAAAATTTCACTTCCCAGGAAGACAATATGTTGGTGACAGCATGACTAGAAATTAGCTTGGATCCTGTTCAAGGAGCTGATCAGACTCGTAGTACCTATTGGAAGCGAATTCATGATTACTATCATGAACACAAGACTTTTGAGTCAGAGCGTAATATCAGTTCTCTCTCTCACCGTTGGGGTATCATTCATAAAAGTGTTAATAGATTTTGTGGATGGTACACTCAGGTTCAGAATAGAAGAGAAAGCGGGCTCACAGAGCAAGATAAGGTAAGTTATTTAATTTTGTTCATTAGTTACTACACAAAGCAAGATATTTGTGTGCATTATAGCCAACACATGTTTCCTGTGCAGATAGAACGAGCAAAGGAGCTGTACCAGGAAAAAGATCCAGAGAAAAAACCATTTATTTTCATGCACTGCTGGAATAAGTTGCAGCATGAGCAGAAGTGGGCTGATCAAGGTTGTGAAAACTCTCAAAGCTCTCAGAAAAAAAGTAAGACGTCCTCAACTGCAAGTCCAGGGTCATGTACACCTGGAACCCATGAAAGTAAGCATGCTGATGAAGAGGAGGGACCAAGTCATACATCACCAAGGAAAGGAAGGTCAGATGGTAAGAAGAAGGAGAAAGCACGCAGATTCGGAAATGCTAACTCTCAAGGAGAAAGGCTTTACATGGAGGCAATGGAAAAATTGTGGACCAAGAGAGAAAAGGCTGAAGAGATGAAGGAGATTAAGAAAAAAGAACGTAATGATGAGAGGCTTGCTGTAGAGACTAAAAGGCTTGAAATCAAGCAACAAGTGGAGAATAGGAGGCTAGATATAATGCAAAAAGAATTAGAGCTGAAACAGAAAGACGATGACTTGAAAGTTATGAATATGGACCTTGACGGTTTGAGTGAGGACCAAAAGCTATTCTATAAGACATTGAAAACTGACATCATTGCTCGACGTTGTGGTGGTGGCAACTAGATGCATCATGTTTATTTATCTTTTTTATTTAAATTATGTACCAATATGTTTGTTATCCATGGAACACATGTCTCTGTAAGCACACTTTGTTAAGAACAATTATGTACTACTATGCTTGTTAAATTGTGTGTGCAAATGTCTGATGAAATAGAGGATATAAGACTGATAAAATAGAGGATACATTAGTACTGATACATGTCTAGGTGATAAAATAGAGGATACATGAGTACTGATACATGAGTACTGATTCGAAAATACAGGATATTAAGCTACACTACTGATACATGTCTGGGTGATGTTGCCAAAGATATTAAGCTACACTACTGATATATGTTTGGGTGATGTTGCCAAAGGTGCTCGATAAGATCTTCCTGAAGTTGGGTGTGCATTTGCCTGTTTGTGATATTGTGATGAGCTTGTATGAAATCACGGAACTCTTATGTATGAACACAAGCTTCACGCGGAATAGGTGTCACAAGCTGACCGATACCATCGTAATGGACACCTTCATCTTCATCTCGCTCATCTTCAACGATCATGTTGTGCATGATGACACAAGCTGTTATTGTTTCACTAAGTGTCGTTGTATCCTATATACGAGCTGGTCCACGAACAATGGCAAATTGAGCTTGAAGAACCCCAAAAGCTCGTTCGACATCCTTCATAACCGCTTCTTGTGCCTTGGAAAAGTATTTCTTCTTGTTTCCTTGGGGATTTGATATAGTTTTCACAAATGTCGCCCATTGAGGGTAGATTCTATCTACAAGGTAGTACCCTATTCTATAATTATTACCATTAATAGTAAAATTAACTTCTGGGCTTCACCTTCGGCTAGCTTTGCAAATAGATGGGAACGGTGAAGAACATTGATATCATTGTGTGACCCTGGTAAACCAAAAAAAGCATGCCAAATCCAAAGATCATGTGATGCAACAACTTCGAGTATTATTGTAGGCTCGTGCTCGTGCCCAGTATATTGCCCGTGCCATGGGTAAGGACAACTCTGCCACCTCCAATGCATGCAATCCAAACTTCCAAGCATTCCTGGAAAGCCTCTCTATCGCCCAATTGCAAGTAATCTAGTTGTGTCATTGTCATTATGAGATCTCAGATACTCTTCTCCAAACACTTGAATAACAGCTTTGACAAACTTTCTAAGGCTTTCTAAGACATTACTTTCACCAATGGCAAAGTATTGGTCCATGAAGTCTGTTGGTACCCCATAACTAATCATAAAAAAGCTGCAGTAATCTTTTGCAAAGATGATAACCCTAGTCGTCCAACTCGATCTCTTTTCTGCTCGAAGTAATTATCATGTTGCTCTACAGCTTGCACTATGCGGAGATATAGCGTAAGAGACATCCTAAACCTGAGGGACAAATCCAAACTAAGAAAACATGGACATAAAAATATGGATAAAGAAGGTAGACAAAAATAACAAGCTATTAGCAAACCTGCGTCGGAAGAAAGTTGACCCGTATGTTGGATTTTCAGAGAAATAATTGTTGTACAACCTCCAATACCCACCTTCTCTGTCCCGATGAATGTACTGATGCTCAGGTACAGAACCATCCCTTCGTGGAGCATGGAGAGCTTGATACTGAGTGTGTGCTTGATGTAATCCAATAAGGATTTCCTCAAGATCATCGTAACCATCATCATCAGATGAGGAAGATGAATCTAGCCGAGAGAGATGGCTCATTTTCAGTGGACAAGAAACACAATGTCAAAACTGAGTCTGAGAAGTGAATGAGCATACATATATATAGATTGAAAAATATAACTGTTGGAGGCAGAGCACTTGCAATATAGCCGTTTGAAGGGTATGGTCGTTTGATTTATAACTGTTCAAAAAGTGGCGGTTTGATTCCTAGCCGTTGGAATTTGGAAGAGTGTTGTTCAAATATATAATAGTTTAAAAAATAGTGGTTGCAATTTTTTTTAATATAATTTCTTCAATATTTAGTCGTATGAAATTGTTGTTAAACAAATATCCATTCTAATAATACCAATTTAAAATAATCCAATTCAGATATAAAATGTTGGACTTGGTAGTTAGAAGTCATGTATAAAATATTGGTGAGAGAAATATAGGAGGCTAAAATGAGGGTTCGGTTGGAGTGTTTAGAGAAATGAGGGATGAAATCTGGATAGGGAGCTCTCATTTTGAGAAGTAGGGGCCAAATTTTGACAGATCGGTTGGAGTTGCTCTAGTTCCGCGCCAATCTTTAATCCCTCCGATAAACCCCGGACTGGACTGGAGGAATTGACTATTTCCACTCAGATCCCTAAAGAACAGCACAACTCCATGCACACCCCGATTCCGTGGAGCAGCTGTGAGCTGGAAACTTTCCAATTGGGCCGCTAAAAGAATCTGGCCGTGAAGTTGAAGCCCCTCCTCCTCCCTTCCAGTTCCAGGCTGCCACGCCTCCGCCTCCCCGGCCGGAGAAGACGACCCTGATGCGCCTGCGGCTGTGGACGGAGCCGCGCCCTGAGGTTGGAGGATATGGGAGGGGTGACTTCGTCCGTGGCCTCCAAAATGGCGTTCTTCCCTCCCGACCCGCCGTCTTACGGCGTGGTCGACGAGGAGGACGAGCCATCGGCGGCGGCGGTGGAGGATGCGTCGTCGTCGTGTAAGGTGGCGACGAGGAGGGTGGCGATGACGGGCGTGCGGTGGAGCGCGGGCGTGGAGGCGAGGCGGGTGCGGACGCGGCGGGGCTCGGAGATCATCGCCGTGTACGTGCGCCACCCCGGGGCCAGCCTCACCGTCCTCTTCTCCCACGGCAACGCCGCCGACCTCGGCAAGATGTACGGGATCTTCGTCGAGCTTAGCGCACGACTCCACGTCAACCTCATGGGGTAAGTTATGAAACGCTCTCGTCTTGTGTGATTGACTCTTTTGACTTGGTTGGGCGACCAAGATTACTGTTCTTATCATATACTGGATACTGGATGGATGGTGATCGATCTTGTGAAAAGAAAGTTTCTTTTTTTCCTGTGGAGAACAAAATGATCTTGTGAAAACTGATCGGAGACATTTTTCTTTTTATTTTTCATTTTTTGATGAAAGAACGAGCATTTTTCTTTCTTTCTAGAAGGCCACAACCCACAATCTGATTGGATCATGGTTTGATCCTTTAGAACGAATGGGCGTGCCTTGATCGCCTACGGAAAAAATAAATGTTTGCCTTCTGTCGCTTTCTGTGTTATTAATGGTTTTCTGTCTGAGTGGTGGATTGAATATGATGAATACAGTGATCATACATGTCTATCTACTGTTATTGAGCGGGGAATGAAATCATGTGATGCATGCTACTTCGATTTGCATTGACTGTTTTCATTATTAGCTTATAGTATTTCTGAATGGGGGTCGTTTGATTTCTTGTTAAAGATTTATCGTGTGCAATTGATACTCCTGATTCTTTTAGAGAGATCAGATTTCGTCTGATTGATGAGAGAGCTGCACATGTTATTTTTTTTCTCGAATACGCAAGAGAATTACGCATCTTTGTATTAAGAAGGAGCTGCACATGTTATTGGGCTATAATATTTAGTTTGCCATCTATATTAGGTGCAACTGATGTGCATTTTGTTGCTGATGCGGTTGCAGAAAAATTCGGTTTTTTTTTTCATTCTGTTGCTGACCCATCTATATACTCTAGTGATTAGTGAAGCTCATTCTGCATCCTGTTTGGTTTGGCTGATGCTTGCAAAAGTAGCCCAGTTCTATGCCCATCTTTTCTTGAAAGTGGCACAAAGGTCTCAATACGATTTTTGGGGTTGTTTAATTTTTACTAGGCACTGTAGATAGAAAAGCTAATCATTGGACAACATTCAGAGTAGAGCACTAAAGTTTGCTTGATATCATTGCTTGATTAGCCTACACGATCTACACTGTTCGTTGAAGGTATTTTTAACTTGTTTATGTGGGTCACTCCCACTCATGGCAGCAGCAATTTGACCTTTCATTGGACTTGTTTTTCCCTGCTGGAGCAGTATATTAAATTCGAGTATCGCACATCATCTTAAATTTATTTGGCACTTAACTATTTGGCTACATAACGACACTACTAGTATACAGTAAAACGACCTCCCCCCCACCCCCACCCCCACCCCCAACACACACACATGCCCCTGATATTGCCCTGGCATGAAATCCTTCGCTCGATCAACGGATCAAACTGGGGACTGTTGGATTGGATTCGTAGCAAAATAGCAAACAAACCCAGACATAACAGAACAGCTAATTGGATGTTACATCAATGATGCAGATACGCTGCATGAATGAACCACATGACGGTCCAGAACACGCAAGGGTGCTCATTACAGAACATACTGTTAGGTGAAACTAGTCTTACATATAGTAGTATTTTAGTTTTTATGTTGACCATGAAAATGATTACACAATTTTCAGCTCTATCAGTTATGTCAAATGGGAGCTTGCCTACATGGCTGAATCTTGCACTAGGAGAAATCTGTTTTATTCCTTAACATGAGCTGTAAAATGCAAAGTAGAAATTCTCCCAAAGAAGCTGTACAGATACATTTTTTTACTCTATTGAATTAACAAGTACAATTAAGTACCATTCTCTAACTGGTTGCACGTCCGCACTACCTGTTAAGTACGGTTAAGAGGGCAAGAGGGATTTTCAGACAAGACGGTGGGGTTATAGATGCAGGAGTGTGAAGTAAAGGAGTGAACAGTGATGTGGTCCAGGGTTTGTCTGCCCATCAAAGTGAGACAAAGAGACAAAGAGAGTGATGTGGAGGAGCTGTCGACAGAACATGTCTAGATTGATTAAAAAGATATACAGTCATGAAACAAACTTTTAATAATATGGTTAAAATATTAAAAAGTTAATGAAATACAATATTATTTTGGTTTCCCATCCTGCATGAGCTGAAATCAGCAAATTGTACGGATAATTAACTCGAAATACATGCAAGTTCAGTTTTTTTTCTTCTAAAATGGCAATTGATTGGAGGGGCAAGTTTAAGCCAATAACCATTTTAACTTGCCCCTTAATCCCTTATGTCAGACAAAGTCCAAGACAGCTCATGTGCATCCTGTATCAACTATTATTCTGCTGCAGTATGATCATAAAATTTGTTCTAGATTTCATTTCGATCGCTAAAATCTTGTATGTAGATGTAGAACAAACAATCATATTTTCTTTGCTACTCCCTCTTTCAAATTGTAAGTAAATCTGACTTTTATAGGTACATAGCTTTTGCTACACATCTATATTTTTAGATATGTAATAACAATCTATGTACCTAGAAAACAATCCATGCGTGTTGGAGTAGGCGACTTATTTGTTTTACTGGTGTAATACTATTAATGTGAATTGTTTTTGGATATGGATATTTTCAAAAAAAGAAAGTATGTTGGCCAGTCTATTTGTTTTCTCATTCTTGTTGAGCCGTGTAAATAGCTTTAGCAAATTCGGTCATGCTATTCTTGATGATTGAAGTTGCATGTCTTAGAATAATTCCATTATTCTTCGCAGGTATGATTACTCTGGTTATGGGCAGTCATCAGGCAAGGTAATTTATCTGTCTTTTTTTTTAAACTAGTAATGCTCTTACCATGTCACCTTCATAAACCTGGGAACGGTTTGGAATCCACACCAAACCCGCTCTAGCCCACGTGCTTGCTTTAGTTAATTATATACCCCACTCCAGTCCGAATCGTTTTCTCCACAAACCAGCCCACTCCAGTCCGATCTATTTTTTTAGCCCAGACCGCACCAAACCATTAATTAACTATGGTTTCAACCCAAAAAGAAACCACTCCCAACCCACAGTTAACGATCACTCACGGCCCCTCCCTGGCTCCGCCAATGCTAGCAAATGTTGCTAAAGCTAGCGAGTTCATCACTAACAAGTGACTATTCCAGATCATACGTATACAATTCACACAAGAGAAGCATAATGATAAGATACCATTGTCCAACTAGTTCTCATATTCTCCTCTTCTTCCAAACTGAACAACTCAAAATATTCAGAAAGACTGAAAAATATTTCAACATCCAGCCACTAGCATTTCTTAGGCATGCCAGTACACGCGCTGAAACAGCATGAAGTATTTGAAAGAGTATTTGAGGTTCAACGAGTAGATAGGAACTTAAGTTAGGACAAATAACACCCGTGGTAAAAATGTTTTTACAAGGTGATTCAACTGATACATGACGCTTTCAGATGGCACTCTAGAATGTCGCTTTCCAAAGCTCACTGCTCACAACATAGTAGACTTGGAGATGAACTTCTTCTTTGACCTCAGCTGAAAAATAATATTAGAGGGAAAATCAAAGAATGAACAAAAAAATCACTACACTATATGAGCAACTAAAGGGGGAAAACAAGTTATTTTACAATAAGATGTATGAGAAGCTACAGAAAGATGTTTGACCCTCGACGCGGCGTCAAAGATGTTTGACCGTCTTCACTGTCATGTGTTCCAGACCCCTCTGATGCACTGGATGCCATCTTTCTACTCTGATGTGCAAAACGAAGCTACAGAAACGCAGTAGGCTGTCACAAACCTCTCCAAGAACCACTGTGGAGCTGAGCCTGCAAAATAAATAAATAAAAAGCACAAATGTCATTATCAGACACAATAAACTAACAGTGTGCTGCTAGTTGACAAATGATTTATGTGTGTGGCAGCTAGCAAGTACCAATTAATTGAGGGGGTGGGGACAATCAGGAATGGATAAAAGTGCTAAACTCATAGAACATGCACTTATATAGAGCACATACACAATAAACTGTATATAAGAAGAAAAAGAATGTGTAGCAGCCAGCAAGTACCAATCAAGAAGCAAAACACTCACAATGTAGCAAAACACTCACAATTGAAATGCACAGCAGGAAGGGAAGAGAAGGTGTGGGTGGGCATACGCATACGCATACCTGGTGGCTGCTCGGCGCCGGCGAAGAAGACCTGGGCGCCTGGTGTGAAGCGGCAACGGTCGCCCGGTCAGGCAGGCGTCGCAACAGAATCAACTGGCAGGAGCAAGACGAGATCCCGCCCACACCACCGACCACGGCTCGCCCGACACCTCCACCACCCTAGCCGCTGCCGGCACTGCCGCCGCCATGGAGCGAGCGAGCGAGACGAGTCGAGGCGTCGGGGTCGGGGGCGTCTAGCCTCGACACCACGGTCTTCGTTCGGGCCCAAACCACGGTGTATACACCGTTTGCAACTGCACATACTGAAACTGCTGCCCAAACCAATCCAGCCCACTCTAGCTGCTGCCCAAACCAAATTAGCCCAATATGCTCTTTAGCCCATTCGCACCCAAACCAAGTTGGCCCAAAGTAAAAAACCAAACCAGAAAACCAGTTTTGGCCCAAACCGTTCCCAGTTTTACACCTTCAGTCGAGGGGCACCTCACAACATTATTCATGGCCTTTCTTATTACAAAAAGGCCTTGAAACTGATTCATGCTCGAGTGAGTTTGATTCAGGGGATTTTTGGTCTGAACTAGTTCATATTCTTAGCAGTTGGTCCTTTTTTTAGGAATAACAGTGCTGACACAACCTTTCTGTACAATCCATCTTCTTCAGCCAAGTGAAGCTAATACCTTTGCTGACATAGAGGCTGCATACAAGTGCCTTGTGGACGTCTATGGAGCTAAGGAAGAAGACATTGTTCTGTATGGTCAGTCTGTTGGCAGCGGACCAACCCTTGATCTAGCTGTTCGTTTCCATCGTGTAAGAGCTGTGGTTCTGCACAGTCCAATACTGTCTGGATTGCGTGTCATGTATTCTGTGAAGAAAACCTACTGGTTTGACATATACAAGGTTTGCCTCTCTCTGAACTCTGAAGTATGACTCATAATTTACATCCTAACACTTGTTTCATTTGCAGAACATCGACAAAATCCCGCATGTTAAATGCCCGGTTTTGGTAATCCATGTAAGCTCTTTATACAAATGTACTGTACGTGGTAGGATTCTTCTAATAGCTTGTGATCATTGATAAACAGGATTTCATTTTTCAGGGCACAAAAGATGACGTGGTGGACTGCTCCCATGGGAAGAGGCTGTGGGAGCTGTGCCAGCACAAGTATGAGCCTCTGTGGATCGAGGGAGGCGACCATGGGAATCTTGAGAAATTCCCAGTGTACATACGGCACCTGAAGAAGTTCTTATCGACCATAAAGAATCTGCCATCTGAAAAAGAAGCTGAGCGCGAGACATCATCATCGGAAGCTGAGAACAGAACGCAGCAGCAGCAGCCTGATGACAGTGAAGAAGCCATCTCCGAGGCTGTTCCTTCTCGCATGATCTCGCGGAGGCTAGAGCAGCCATCGAAGAAGAGCACGACGATCCATGAGGAGCCTAGGCTGAGCACCGATCACAACATAGATAAGCGTAGGCGAAGCACCGGACACAGGGAGAAGCAGGCGAGGTCCAGCAGATCGAGGAGGAGCGTCGATTGCTTCGACAGCATCCTCGAACATGAGCAGCAGGAAAAGCCAAGGAAAAGCTTTGATAGGATCGGAGAGAAGATTAGAGCCATGGGTCTGTGCAATGTCGATTGCTTCAAAGAGCCTCCTGACAGCACTGAACTTTCCCGGGGTCGTTGAATGGAATGGGTTTCTGGTTGCTGTCGGTGTCAGTATTTTCCGCTGCTGCTTAGATATAAAGAAGAAGAAGATTCTGGCTTGTAGCTCTGCGTGATGGGAATGTTAATCATAAGATGTTCACGAACAGTAAAGAGAAGTATATATAGCACGATCTTTATGTCAGCTTCTGATTCTTTGACACTTGTGTATACGTTGCTTGAAGCTTGTAAACACACACACAGCGCTGTGATCTGTCCGGTACTCCGGATAGAGACTATTCAGTCTCCTCATTTTTTAAGAGAAAATTAGTTCTTTGGCCCTAAAGAAAGTTGTATTAAGTTTCTTGATCCTTTTTCTTTTGAACTTGTCTATTTGACCCCAAAATGAGTCGTTAGTTTATTGGTCTGACGGTGTTAACTGTACGTGGAATTACTCTTTAACCCTTGACGCCAAATTGAATTGCATATGAAGGCATCTAATTTGATATTCCAGATAGAATGCAACATAACCTTAAATATGTAGCTTTCAACATCACCTAAACAATCTATTCAGCTCATTTCAGTGAACTCATTCTATAGAGATACTTGGTGCTGTAGAGAACAACCATGGTATCAAACACAAAATCATCAAGATATAAGATTTGTTTATTTATTACAATCACATACTGTATATGATTTTATCACATTTCCATAAATAGGCCTATAAAACAGAAGAAAGAGGGCCTATGAAAGCAGAAGAAAGAGGCCTATTGGGCCTATAAATGAAAGGAGGAAAAAAAAAGGGCCTAGCTCACAGTTTCAGTGATAGTGTTCGGGACCCGAGTGTGTTCTAGAAGCTTGCGCCGCGCATCATCATCTCATCTCCTTCCTCCTGTCCTGTTGAAGTTGAACGCGCCGGTCTCCCACACAGCTCACTACAAAAACCCTAACCCCCCTCCCTTATCCTCTGCTCCCTCTCTAGTCTCTACGAAAGTTGGCGCGCCGGCTCGTGGCGAACGTGGTCACCTCTCTCCCATCTCATGGCGCCGGTGCTGAGCGGAATTCTGGGCGCGTCATCGGTGGCGGCGCTGCGGCCCAGCGCGGGGAGGAGGGCGCCGTCCGCCGCGACCTCGCGGGGGAGCGGGGTGGTGAGGTGCGCCATAGGGCTCAGGTGGGAGTCCCACAGAAGCAGGGGGAGGTCGCTCAGGCTGAGGTGCGATGCGGCCGTCGCGGAGAAGCCCGCCGAGGAGGAGGCGGCGGCTGGGGAGAAGTTCGAGTACCAGGCGGAGGTGAGACATGGGCACGGTCCATAATAACTGTAATTTCAGATGGAACTTTTAATTTCCACCCGTCTTCCGTACACCTTGAGAATTTATTGGGGGGATTAATGTGATAAGGTTATTCGTAGTTCAGCAGAAATGTTGCCAAATCTGTCTGTATGACCGAGTTTGATTGTGTGTCTGGCTTCCATTTACGTGCCACCACTGGTTACTGAAACATGTATGTCCGTCTCTGTTCTACCTTGTAGGTAAGCCGTCTAATGGATTTGATCGTCCATAGTCTGTACAGTCATAAGGAGGTATTTCTCCGCGAGCTTGTCAGGTTAGTACCTTTTGCTGAAATCCATGTAATATTCACCGCCTTCTATAGCAATTCATTCATTCGATGCCATTATTCATGGATGCTACTTATCTGCTGCTCTACCAGCAACGCAAGTGATGCATTGGATAAGCTGAGGTTTCTTGGCGTGACTGATTCTTCTTTGCTTGCTGATGGTGGTGAGCTGGAAATAAGGATTAAGACTGACCCTGATGCTGGAACGATTACTATCACGTAAGTTCCTGTTTTGGACAGAACTACTACTTGTTGGTGCTCTGTGAACAGAGAGACTCTAATGGCATGATTTTCTGGTGGCTATTGGTTTCAACAGTGACACTGGTGTTGGTATGACTAAAGATGAGCTCAAGGACTGCCTTGGTACCATTGCTCAGAGCGGTACCTCAAAATTTCTGAAGGCTCTCAAGGTGCAGCATCGTACCTTCCTTGACAATTGTGCATACATCTATGAGTAGTATGGGATAGTATGGTTATGTCCTAAATGATGTAGTGTCTATGTGATTGTTTCATTGTCTTTTTCCTTAACGTGAAAAATGTATTGCTTTTCAGGAAAACAAAGACCTTGGGGCAGACAATGGTCTAATTGGTCAGTTTGGTGTTGGATTTTACTCAGCTTTTCTTGTTGCAGAGAAGGTTTGAGATATTTCTTGGATGCTTTTTTTTTCTTAAATAATAGTTTGGTCAGTTTGGTGTTGGATTTTACTCAGCTTTTACTTATTTTACACTGGCTTAGATCGTTATTTAAGTTGACATGATGTCAAACCCACATTGCAGGTTATGGTGTCCACCAAGAGTCCAAAATCAGATAAGCAGTATGTGTGGGAAGCTGAGGCTGACAGTAGCTCTTATGTCATCAAGGAAGAGACTGATCCTGAGAAAATGCTTACACGTGGAACTCAAATTACCCTGTTTCTAAGGGTATGTTGCAATGTTCATCTGATATGCCCTGAAATGCTATTTTTTTTAATAGCAACGTTACATTACATTAATATGTCTTCTATAGCCTGATGACAAGTACGAGTTTGCGGACCCTTCAAGGATTCAAGGCTTAGTGAAAAACTACTCTCAGTTTGTGTCTTTCCCCATATACACATGGCAGGAGAAATCAAGAACTGTTGAGGTAGGGTCTTGACAAAGCTTCTTGCTTATTCTCGTGAATTGTGACTATACCAGTTCTTTTGATCTATGAATGCGTATTGTCTTTTCATTTATTTCTCTGATGTGTCCCCCATTGATTGACAGGTTGAAGAGGATGAAGAGCCGAAAGAAGGTGAAGAGGCAACAGAGGTTAGTTTTTGTGAATCAACTCCTTCTAGTCTTCCTTGTCTGTAGAATCTTGCTTCTTTCGCAGTTTGATTAGGCGTACTTTGACATATAGGGTGAGAAAAAGAAAACGAAGAAGACTGTTACTGAGAAATATTGGGACTGGGAACTAGCCAATGAAACAAAACCCATATGGGTAAGTCTGGAGTTACTATTGCCTGTTCGTTTCATACTTAGAACAGCACCATTCTGGTACTTGTGATCACTCTGGTCTCCACATTGACAAATTGATGGGTGGTACCAAGGGTGTAAGGGCTAATGAAGAAAACAGACAGTTGATTTCTATTCCCTCCATGCAGATGAGAAATCCAAAGGAAATTGAGAACACTGAATACAATGAGTTCTATAAGAAGACATTCAACGAGTTTTTGGACCCTCTTGCCCATGCTCACTTCACAACAGAGGTGTGTGTAATTCATTAAACAACTGTGTGAAACACTTAAATTCACATACAATGTATATAGTCAATAACTTGATCTTTTCTATAAACAGGGTGAGGTGGAATTCAGGAGTGTTCTTTATGTTCCAGGCATGGCACCACTTAGTAATGAGGAGATAATGAATCCCAAGACCAAAAATATCCGGCTATATGTGAAAAGAGTCTTCATCTCTGACGACTTCGATGGTGAACTGGTACACCATCCTGCAATGCTAAAAATATATTGTTATTATTTTCTACTTATCCATCGATTGAGATGAAACAAATTATTGATTTTAACGTGCATCTTGCAGTTTCCAAGATACTTGAGCTTTGTGAAAGGTGTGGTGGATTCAAATGACCTTCCCCTCAATGTTTCTCGAGAGATTCTTCAAGAAAGTCGAATTGTAAGTAACCGGTGAAACACCTGCGAGTTTTTCCTCTCCCTTTGAAATTGTATATTCTGAAGTTTCTTGCTGTGGATATATTTAGAGATAATCTTATGTTTTTTTATTCAGGTAAGAATTATGCGCAAGCGACTTGTCAGGAAGACATTTGATATGATTGAAGAGATTGCCGAAAAGGAAGATAAGGAGGTACAACCAGACCTTTATTTTGTTCCGAGCTATTTTGTTTACTTGATATTGATGTTCTTTAATTTGTTCTGTAGGACTATAAGAAGTTTTGGGAGAGCTTTGGCAAGTTTATCAAGCTTGGTTGCATTGAGGACACAGGGAATCACAAGCGCCTTGCTCCATTGTTGCGGTTCCACTCTTCTAAAAATGAGGGAGATACGATAAGTCTTGATCAATATGTAGAGAGCATGCCTGAAAGTCAAAAGGCAATCTACTACATCGCTACAGATAGTCTCCAGAGTGCAAAGACTGCTCCTTTCTTGGAAAAGCTGGTCCAGAAAGATATTGAAGTACGTACTTGATATAGACACAATTGACTACGAGAGACATGTTCTTTCTTCTTTCATGCTTTGGCTCACGGTACTGCTTGCTTTTCATTTAGGTTCTCTACCTTATTGAGCCAATAGATGAGGTTGCCATTCAGAACTTGCAGACCTACAAAGAGAAGAAATTTGTGGATATCAGCAAAGAGGATCTAGAATTTGGTGAGAAAATGCTTATGCTTGCTCAGATGGTTATGACTGTTTGATTACTTTCATTGCATTGAATGAAGATATCTTGTTTATTGTCACAGGTGATGAAGAGGAAGAGACTAAAGAAACCAAGCAGGAGTTTACTCTCCTATGTGATTGGGTTAAACAACAGCTTGGTGACAAGGTTGCGAAGGTCCAAATATCAAAGCGTTTAAGTTCATCTCCGTGTGTTCTTGTATCTGGCAAATTCGGTTGGTCTGCCAATATGGAAAGGTAGGTTTGTTGTTTAGCCATTGCTTTGTTTAGTCATTATCTGTTTCTTCATATGTATTTCTCAAAATCGACAGGCTCATGAAGGCTCAAACACTTGGTGACACATCAAGCTTGGAATTCATGAGGGGAAGAAGGATTTTCGAAATCAACCCTGACCACCCAATTATCAAAGATTTGAGTGTAAGATCATTACCCTCTTGAATCAGCTGTCAATTTCACCATCAATTAACTTGCTTGTGCTATATGAACTAATCTGAATGAGAAATTATTGTTGGCAGGCTGCTTGCAAAAATGACCCCGGTAGCACAGAAGCCCAGCGGGCTGTTGAGCTCCTATATGAGGCTGCTTTAATCTCAAGTGGATATACTGTAAGTACAATGGAATACATTTCCAGATTTTTATGGTCTTGGTGAAAATCATTTGTTAAAATGTTGGAATGTTTGCCATAATTTCGAATTTCCAGCCGGAGAGTCCAGCGGAGTTGGGTGGTAAGATCTATGAGATGATGGCGATTGCCCTGGGTGGGAGATGGGGAAGGTCTGACACTGAGGAGGCCGAGGAGGCATCAACAGGTGAGGCCAGCGCAGAGGCAGGTTCATCTGAAGGCACTGTAACAGAGGTGATTGAGCCCTCAGAAGTTAGACCCGAGAGCGACCCATGGAGGGATTAGTGAGTTCTCCCACGGACATCCTTTGTTAGAACCCTCATATTTAGCAGTGCCGGGGGGCAAAAATTAAAGCCATGGGCAAAGAACATTATCTGGTTACAGATACTTCTATACGGGGTTCCTGCCGTGGCAATTTTTGTAGGTGTAGAGACTTGCTGGCCACTAACATTTTATTATTGAGGTAGGTAGTGGCCTTAGAAAACAATAAAGCATGAGACAGATTACATAGCAAAATTGTGCTGTTTCCCCTCACTTTATATAGTTGTTATTGACAGACTGCTGCTTGAGATCAGATCAATAGTTTGTGTTGTGGGCTACTCGGCTTTATTTTACGAATTAGTTAAAGTCCCATGATTTGAAATATAATATGCAAAACGCACGATGACCACAAGGAAACCATTGCCTGGTACTCGTATATTGTTGATGTTCCCGAATCTGTTTTCACATTCCTGCATGGTTTCCTTTCGTTCTTACTGTAAGCTTACTGCAAGCAGCTTGTGTCCCAATGATCAATGGGGTAGAGTGTCAAGATAAAAATGACCCTTTTCTACGAGGTTTAAGTTATCGAAGCCATATGTTGCATTAAGGGTCTGTTTGGGACTGCTCCGCTCCACGTTTTTCTGTTTGGGACCGCTCCGCTCCATGTTTTTCAGTTCTGCTTCACATTTTTAACCAAACGGTTTTAGCTCCACGCACATAGCTCCAGAAAAAAAAAGCTAAAGTTGTGAGAGCAGTACAGAACAGAGTTTATGGAGCAATACCAAACATACCCTAAATATCTTATTACAAACTGAAAATAGGCAGGAACAGACGCCTCAACAAGTTAGAATGGTTCAATGGACAACCTGATGTTACGAACAGAGCATGCGAGGTCATCAACACTGGCACTAAATCACAACAAACTGATCTGAAAAGGGATCCATGAAATAGCAAAGATGAGCTGTGGTGGAGAAAGGAAAAGAAAAATAAGAAGTAAAAATAACACAGAAAAGATGAGAGTTTAATCTGAATATATACTGTCGCTCCGTATCTGATCTAGAAGTCGTTTTGTATCAATAACTTTTAAGTTGTTAAAATTGCAAATATGAAAATTATATGATTAAATTTGTTTTGGAAAATACTTTCATAAAAGTATACATATATCATTATTTTATAAATATTTTTATAAAAACAAGAGGTCAAAGTTACGTTTGGGAAACCGTGTTGCTATCCTAAACGACTTCTCATTTAGACTTAGACACGGAGGGAGTATGTGGTTTTTACTTTTTAGTGCTGCTCGCTTACTAGCTATATATATTTGACTATAACAACACAAAGAAACACGCTGTCATCCTCTTCATTGAGGAACACAAATCCACTTCATACTCCACCCAGACAGGGTTTCCGACATCATCATAAATTCATAGCTGTGTATTTGTATGTGCCAAAATTCATTGTTACTAATGAACACATCACAATTCAGTACTCATCAAACAAATGAACTCACGCCCCAAAATTTCCAGCACTCCGTGGCCTCTTTGAATAATTTCCTGGATGCACAGTATCTAGTTGAGACTCCTGAAAGCATCTTGAGCTCTTTGTGTCTGCCCAAAACAACAAACTCGTAAGGACAAAAATAACACAATTGCGGCATTTAAAGTTTTCCTAGATGAAAATTAATACCAGCCTGTGCATCCATATAGTAACACCAAGTCTATCTATTATCTATTACAAACCATTCAGCACATAGCCTAAGATCACAAAGCTAAGGAAATGAACAAGCCTAAAGAATTTTAAACAGACATCTGCAATGGCTTCCCATAGTAACAAATCTAACGTTCCAACAATTGACTTAAACGTACTAAAGAAGATGGAAGCTTGCCCCAGTTTAATCAACGAAATCTGGTACAACTTGCCTGAGTTAGTTACTGAAGAGCTCACAACAGCAAGCCTCTATGACGTATCTGCAAGGAAGAAACAAGCTTAGCATTTTGAAAGAACAACTTACATAAAATTGTAGAAAACATTATTCACTCTACCTGGTTTGGATGAAGGTTTAGCTTTTTTACTGGACTAGCCCATGCCCGTGCGTTGCCACGGATGAAAAAATCTTTATTAATTCAATTTTTAGCTATAATAAAAAAAATTGAAACGATGTTGATGTCAATAATGAAGTTAAAGCGACACATGATCTATTAATTTACATAACTGGTACAAGTGGAAATGAAATATTAGCAAGAGCAAAATCACAAAGTTTAAAAAATAAGAGTAAAATCACAATTGGTCTGTTGGACAAGGGCAAGATAATAGTTTTGTATTAAAAAAATTATGATTTTGTCCCTGTTTTCTTTACTTTAAATTTACACATGTATTTTCAAAATGAAGCATCACTTTGTCCCTGTTCCGTCGTTATCCCCTAACTGTGTTTTTTTTATAAACAATCCCCTAACTGTGTTAACTTTTGTACAAAAGAACCAATATGCCCCTTGATTTTGCCCGTGGTTTTTATACCTCTAGTTTGGAGTATGACATTTATATTTGAAGGGAAGGCCCGTGTGTTGCTATGTGCACATGAAATTTGTTTGAATCTGCAGTTTTGCTACGAGCAACAAAGGTTGTATTAAGGAAACAAAATTATATTTAAACGGATAAGAAAAATAGAGATCAATCTTAATTAAACTCAACGAGAAAAGGGCAAATCTTCCATGCTTTTAAATCCACATATCAATGCCAACATTACTTTTCTATTAAAAAAACATCAATGCTCCGATCAGGCTGTAGGCACACTCCCTGCCATATCACTGCCTACATTAATTTTCATTTTAAAAAACATCAATGGCAACATTACATTAGCTTCTCTCATTAATCACCAGACACTGTACATTTACCGATGGCTCGGTGCCTAAAATCTCAAACTTGTGCAATCAATCCGGCTGCCAATAAGACAATGGTTAGAAGACTAAGGTTAAATCAAATGTGTTCCATCCATCCTAACAAATAAAGTCGTTTTGGACTCCAAAATATAACATACACAATATACATACACATTCATAGTGTAACAACATACCAAAAGATTCCGAAGAAAAGAAGCCAGTGCGACATGTCAGCTAGGAATATATGTGCCAAATGAACTAAGGATTTCCTTAGTTAAAGTTTATCTGAACTAAGGACTTTCTTCTGGCAAACTTGATCTTAGTAGCTCCTGACTAATGTTAATTAACAAAGACTAACATGCCTTACTGTAGCTTAATAAAGGATTTTCTGATTGCTCTACCAGTACATGAAGGTGGTCTCAACACTAATTCTTCTACTTGCATCCAGATCAAGTAAATGCACCATTTTAGCAATACAAAGAATAAACTATTGTATTTGAGTTCCTTCTCACAATATAATCTTATTCAGTCATTTTAACAAACACATCGGAGTGTCCACAGCTCAGTGCTCTTGCTGGGCTTGGTCGGAGTGGTTGCCTGACGGCTGGTTTTCCATCGCCCAAGACACAACAGCAGGTTGGTGCCCGGCCGACCATGCCACTCCGTCGGTCAGTCAGGCACCAATGTCATCCCTCTGGTAGGCCATCTGCCCGCGCCGCCTACCATTCATGGCCTCGGACACCGAGAGGAGCCGGTCTCACTCTCACCCCTCGCTTCCATCTTCGCCCGCCCCGCCACTCGCCTCCACCGCGGCCGGCGAGCCACCCTAGCCCGGTTGGGCTGCGGCCGCGGCTCCGTGCTCGGCTGCTCGCCCCGCCGCGCTCGTCCCGGGCTACGACCATGTGCGCCATGGCCGCCGCTGCCCCGGGCTCGCCGCCACGCACAGCCGTGCTTCGCCGCCCTGAGCTCGCCTCCACGTGTGGCCGCACACGCCGCTGGTCTGGCCGCAGGATCCCATGGAGCGAGCGGGGGTGTGTGGGAGATGCTGTGGACGATTCGTGTTTGCACTTTTTAGGAGTAGAAGAGATTTGACCCTAGTTCCACGAGCAAGCTCATGCGCGCTGATAGTACGGAAAGTCTGCAGAGAAGAAACAATCTCAGCAATTCAAAACTGAAGCTAGTTTTTAACTGTGGTGAACCCAAATTACCTTCGTTAGACAGAACTTCAGGGAATTGCCCTTGCTCAAGCCCTAGAAGCTTCAAAACATGTATCATCTAACTTCAGGGAAAGTCTACAGGAACACTTTGAGGAGCCTGGCCTCGTAGCTCAATCCGTGCTCGGCAAAGCCGCCGAGGTAGTACGAAGCGTCTTGCCATTGGCCTTCCCTCACCTTCCTCAGCTCACCAGGTACTTTACTTGACGTCGAAGATCACATACATGTTCTGTCGAGCACTGCGACGATAGATGTTAATTAATTAATCGATCAGATCAGTCGTGGTGCGATCGATCTCAGCCAGATGGATGAATCAAGCAGATCAACAACTAATAACGAACGGTACGGTTTCAATTCGTTGGACGGAGCGTACGTTACGTAGACGTCGCTGTGGCCGGCGGAGACGGAGGCGCCTCGTGCAAGGATATTCTAGTTCCAGCGAGTGCAACAGATCAGGGCGTTCGCCGCCGGATCCGGCCACCGCTCTCTCGCCGGATTCCGCCATCGCACTTGGTATGATGTTCTTTCTTCAACTCCTATTTGAGCACGCCAAAACCCTTGCCTTGTTAAAGGGGGACTGGGGGAGAAGAACCCAGACAAGACAACCCAATTGCTTGTCTTGGGCGTTCAGGTGCAGACGCAGGCCCCCAATTGCTTTCCAGAGGTTTTGTTCCAAATAAAAAAAGGGGAAAAAATAAAATAAAATGTCTTCCAGAGGAGAGAGGACCAGTAGCAGCTTGATTCAGTAGCAGTAAGAGTATTTTTCGTTAATCATATTTAACACTTTTACCACAAAAGGTAATAGAGTGCTAAGTTTTGGTCGGAACATTACAACCTTTCAATCAATGAATAGTACAATGATCTGAGAAATCTCCAACGATGAACTGTGCTCAGGGGAAAAAATGGAATAAGAATAAAAAAGAATGAGGGCATAATCTGAACATAACCATTAATGTTTCTGATGCTGCTCGCTAACTATACCTAAATTAAATGAAAACACAAACAACACGCTGCCTGCCAGTAAGATCCTGTAAATATGCAGCAATTCTGTGTCTATTTTCAGAGGTTTCATTTCAACAACACAAATTCCACCCAGACAGGGTTTTCGGCGTCTGAACTTTCAGCTCTGATTACATTTACAACCATGAAGCAATGCTAACCTTTTCATGGAGGAACCAAGATTTGTCCTGCCTCTGCACTATATATGCAGTAATTAACCCCATGGCACAAATTAATGCTAGTTATGTTGCCTTGTCCCTCTCTAACTCCACGGTACATATCAGTTGACCAGACTGATCCATCCTGGAGCTTGTGCTCAACTTCACATATGAAACCCATCCTGAATAGACCTCATCATGCCCAGATGATGTTCTCGACCGACTATGGCCTCGTACGCCACCGTTTGCGCTGCATTGTGGAACGATCCGTCCAAAGTGAGAGGCATCTGCTGGAGATCAGGCTAAAGTTTGGTTAGGATTCTTGAAAACCAACCTGGTTGCAAATGCATAATTGCTCTAAATTTCTTTTCTACTGTGAAACACCTGCAATAACTACCTAATTCGTCTCTCAAATATAATAGTGCACAGCTAGTAGTATAGGGGTAATTAGAAATGCTGGGATTCTGCTACGCAAACCTGAGAAACATGATCTCCTATGCAGTCTTTGCCGTTTAGTTGCTCCTCCATGGCTGTTCTGAATCCATCTGAATTGCTCAAGCCATGAACGAGCATGCCTGACCGCGACAATGGCGGTAGTTTGGGCATCATTTCGTGGGAAAATGAGAATCCCAGGTGAGTAGTTGAACTTGAAGGAGCACTGGGGGCGCGAAAAACCTGCATTCCACCAAATTGATAATTTTGGCGCGCATTTCTTTCAAAACTAGAATGAAATTAAAGAGCTAGAAACCAGGAATGACTGCATGCAGGTGAGTTAGTAGATTGCTTATTACATCTTTCGATAGAAGTTGTTTTATGTTGAGACCGAGCTGTGGATTGACCGCCGCGAGCTTCATGGATAAGAACTGCGAGATGCATGCCAGCAGGGGAATCATTTGGTCAGTACATTATTGCCTTTATCAGATGAGAAAGAGAAACTTTCAGTATAAGGAAGGATTGAAGATGAACCATGCATCATACCTCCACTTGCCTTTGCAGGGATTGGACATAGTTGATGATCTCGTCCAGCATCACCGCCTTCCCAGTTACCTAAATAACCGATCCAAACCCAAACCCAACCCCGCCCAACAAACACAACAACGCGTCATTAATTATTCTTAACAAAGTTCGATCTTGTATCAGAAAAAGTCAAGTAGAGCTGTTCTTCAGAACTCAGAAGGCTCACTTTAGTGCAACCAGGAACAATGTCTTGCAGAAGCTTCATCCTCTCACTGATCTTCTCCCTTCTCAACTGTCAAATAAGAAGCAAATTAATTTCCTGTTCATCATTCAGGACTATTTTCAAGTGCTAAAGCTAATCCATTCAGGTGATGACCACCAGTTGCTTGCAAGGAGTTCCAACAACACCAAATCTCTCTAGTTGCAATAGTTCTTCGTAGTAACAAAAATCTGTGTGTACTGTACCTACCCTCTCTGCGAGGCTATGCCTGTTGGTTGCCTGCCCCTTTCGGGCCCTGACATGGATGTACGACTCGTCGTCGGCCGAAGTAGGCACCTTCTCTTTCTTCTTGCGGGTCGTCGCCGGCGGCGGCATCTCCTTGCCTTTGGCATCGTCGTCCTCGCCACGCTCGTTTGAAGAATCAACGGACGCGTTCGACGCCATGCCTTGATCTTGATCCGTCCCAAGAACGTCCTGCGCATGCCATTCGACCACAGCGTTGGGAGGGACACCGTACCGGAGCAAAACAAGGGCTGTAGGGGTGAGTTGAGTGAACCACAACTACGTACCTCGTTGGATCGCTTCCTCTTCTTGGAGTTGGAGTCCGGCTCCGGTGCCTTGGACGAGCAGGCCTCGGCGCTCGGCGCGTCGTCGTAGACGCCGCCGCTGCCGCCGCCCAACCCCGGCTCGCCGTTGCCACTGCCGGTACCGGTGGTGGCTTGCAGTGGGTGCTTCTCGGAGGTGATGTACGAGGGACTTGCAGTGGGTGCTCCGGCGAAGCAGGAGGAGCGCATGGCCAGATGGACTAGGCCGGGGTGGTCCATGAAGTGCTCGAGACCGGCCGGTGCTGGGAGCTGGAGCCCGAGCATCGGCGGCGGTAAGAGCCCCCCGCCTCTCCCGTCGGAGACGACGGCGCTGCCGCCGGCTAGCCCCGTAGTCTGAGACACCGACGCCCATGCAAATGAATCCATGGAGAGAGAGAGAGAGAGAGAGAGAGAGAGAGAGAGAGAGAGATGAATTCGAAATGGGTGTTCTTGAATTTATGGAGCTCTTCACCGGCCTTCAGTATTGTTGAGTCTATTGACCTCTCTAGCTAGTTCTAGTTCTAGGGAGCTTTTTACTCCGTGCTTTAACCTTTGCTTTTGTTTGCTTAGCTCGGTTTGGCAATTGGTTGGTTGGCACTGCATTATCTAGCTTGCCAAAAGCATTTTTCATTCACTTCTATATTTATTTCAGTTGTCTAATTTTTTTACCTTGTATATATTTGCTATCTGCTTATCAATCGAAGCCGGTAACACGGATCTTTCGAAAAAAAAAGTTGTCTAATTTTTTTATTGTTGTTCAGACATGTAATTTTATCATTGTATGGTTATAGAAAAAAAAATATAAATTGTCTCATTATTTCATGATATTTTAGGCACTTAAAATATATAACAACGACTCTATTTTTCTTTATTTTATTCTATGTAGTTTTCTAAAGTTTTCGATGGGTACCATACCAAGGCTATTAGAATCACCATGTTCCTTGTCAAGGGGTTCACGACGCAATGGCAAAGATTATTGGTTGAGGGCTCCCACCTAGAGTTCAAATCCTGGGTGCGACACTTTATTCTGGATTAGAACTTCAAGATTTGCCGGCTCAGTCCTTCGAAGGTGCTCATAGGGGTAGGGGAGAGTGTGCGTGCGTGTCGGCGCTATGCATTAAGTGGTAGACGATGTTCCCGTCGACAAAACTTCAAGATTTGCCGGCTCAGTCCTTCGAAGGTGCTCATAGGGGTAGGGGAGAGTGTGCGTGCGTGTTAAGTGTCTGCGTTGTACCGTGTAATTAAAAAAAAAATCACCATGTTCCTTACTTTCTTGAAATCAACAATTGCGTAGTACTACTAGCTAACTGCTCCGTGACTACTACTCCTACTTGTTGCTTCTTTCATCTAATCTGACTGACATCTGACACTACCAAATCTCACGGCCACTCTGACAGTGCCGACTATCACCACTGACGTTGTTTAATCTGTCTGCCTTGCCTGTAATTGTACTTAAAAACTGTGAGTGTCCCTTACCCTATCATCACTAGCTAGTTGACTGCTAATATATATAGTGCCAGTACTTCGTACTTGGAGGCAAGTATTGCTCCTGTAAACTGCATTTCCATTCAATGGCAGGGAATTTTCTTTCTAGGTTTGTGTTGTGTTGAGATGAGGCTCATCTGCTCAAGGGAAATTTTCTTCTGAAGAACACAAATGTGTCCTCATTTTCTATGTCAAAAGCAAGCAAGAAAGAAAAAGATACTGTTCCTTGATGCAGAATTTCCAATGCAATACAGAGCCCTACTGACTGACTAAGATGCCCTTATTCTGACTCCTTAGCCTCTCTTAGTCTCCAACTACTTAAACTAAACTATCATTAGCCTCGGGGTACGCGACCGGCAGCCCCCGAATCTAATCTTTTGATTACTCCTACGACTGTCTAAAGCAAACCATACGTACGTAGGTGCTTTGATTCCCGGTAACTTCCTGCTGTTACTGTTTACATCGTCCTTTCGGATGCATAAAACAAAATAAAATAGAATTCACCGTGGCCGTGGGAGAGGCAAGCAACAAAGCAAGGAGTGACTTGCAAGCTACTGCTGCTGCTAGCACAGAGAGTAGATGGATGGATGATGGGTTTCTCTTCTTTTGAACGGGAGCGGTACCGCCTTTCGGTTGCATTGCTCGCCCTCCTTTTGGTCTTTGCGCACTGTGGGCTTGCATTGCATTGCAAAGTAAGCTAGCATGTTTCCGACACCAAAGAAGAACTGAATGCATGCCGGCCTTGCATTGCAAAGTAACCTTGTCCTAGGCTCCTAGCCAAGGAATGAAGCTTTGCGAGGGCATGAGGTAACCAAGGCTGAGCGTGTTGCTTCAAGCTCCTCCCCGAACAGTCAGTCAGTAACATGAATGGCCAATCTGTGTAAGCAACTTGTTGTTCATTGACAACTTTCAGAGGCTTCCCAACACAAGGGTAGATTATTGAGAATGTTTCATTCAACCCTTGGAGAGAAAACAGAAACAGGGGATCGACTTGCATTTCTTGAGTGAACAAAAGGGAGTTGTTTGTGCAATCTGCAGAAGTTCATCAGACCAGAGTTGGTGTGTACTTTAGATGGGAAGGAACAGAACGGTGCCAAGCTTTCGTTGCCAGTCTCTTCAGTGTTCAGAGAGAGACCAGACATGCGGTGGTGGCAGAAAGGAGATGCAATGCAAACGCGCGCATGATTGAGATACTACTCCGAGAAGAAGAGGAAAGATTGTTGTTCATTTCCGAGAAGGAACGGTTACCGAGACACAAAGAACAAACAACAGTAAATGGGGTCATTACGGAGACTAATTGATTGTAGTGAAGGATTTTGCTGCTACTTTTTTTTTAGCAGCAGGTTAGTATTCAAGTCGTAAAATGATTAGCAGGACCAGGAACAGGGGGTCCAACTGATCCGGTGCTGTCAGTGACTGCATACTTTTAGGTTTCCTTCCCATAGACCAGCCTGATAGATAGCTTCGTGATGAAAATCATGACTTGTGCAGTGACGGAAATTTGCAAATGCATCAAAGGTGCCGGTGCCCCTTTTCATTGCGCTGAAAGTGAAAGGGACTCCAACGCCAACGCCAACGCCGTGAAGTTTACACACAGACACAGACACAGACCTTGGCATGATGGTTTCGGTTCTTCCTACAGTATGCCTTTGCAACTCATACATCCAGGGTACTTCTATGTCTTTGCAATGAACCTTGCAGCAAGAATCAGAGCAAACTTATGAATACAGTAGTATATAGTAGTAGTAGGAGTTATTTAAGAATCCGAGCAGCTTGTTCAGAAACTGAAGGAACTCTGTCTGTGTTTGTTGCATTGCACGGATCAGACAGCAATCTGGGCAGGCGGGCAGCTCGCAGAAGAGCTCAAATGGGCCCGGCCCGCTAGGCACGGTACCAGAAGCCCACTAGCCTTTAATAAATAAAAAAAGAAGCCCATTAGCCGCTAGCAGCTGTGTTCGAGTGGGCTTTGCAACTGAGACCGAACGAATTGCCCACACTGCCATCACTTGGTGACGTGGCCACTGACTTGTGGGTCCTACCGCCTGAGTGGCAATCCATGTCACGGTGACTGACTTGAAAACATCACAGGATCCGGAGTGCTTCCTCGTACAAGAAACCTAACGACGATTCTTCCTGACAGAAGACACTCTGGTGATTGGTGAAGCGTCCCTCTCCCCCTATACAATCCAGCTCATCAACCGAGACACATCAACTAAAAATGCTGCCTTTTGGGTTTTTGGCCAATCGCAACCGCATTTGGAGATTGAAATAAGCTTCATTAGGGGCTGAGCTCGGTGAGAGCTCAAGTCCAACAAATTTCTAAGACGAGTGGAGCATGTGGGGATTGCACATTTCCCCTCTCTCTCTCTCTCTCTCTCTCTCACACACAACACACACACACACACACATCCATCAATGTCACGTCAACAGTGGATTCATTCTTTTTCCTAGCACTCACTTGTTGCGTGGCGTGGTACGTGACGATTCATCACCAACGGGATTAGTACAACAACTACAAAAATTCAAAGCCTGCATGTGCTGATTTTTTTAGTGACAACAAACGTTGGTTCGGTACGTATTAAGAACAGGTACATACTACCAAAGTCAGCTTAGCTCCAGAAGTTTAGTCAAACTTAAGGGCCAGTTTAGTCAAGCTGCACTTTCCAATTTTTAGCCTTGACTTCTTGATTTTTTTTTTCTGATAGAATGATTTTGATGAGAGATTATAAAAAGGAGATATTGCATACTCTAGGTGTAAAATTTGAGTACTTTGCTAGTATAAAGATATCTCATATATATAGAAAAAAGAATAATGTTTGAGAAAACTGTAAGACGAGGAGATTTTTGTACAAGTCCTGAGACACGTCACCAGCGTACCACGACTGGGCCTGCGCCGCCTATAGAGGGTAGAGAGGCCCGTCTCGTTGTCCGAATAGCAACAACGGCTGCCGTGACGCTGCTGCGAGGCCCAGTGTCGCTGCCGTTCCAGCCTGTCAACTGTCATCGTCGTTCCCGCAGCCCAAGCAACCGACCGGCCACCTTTCTGTTCCGCTTTGACACTACACAGCGCCCGAACCCCACCTGTCAGCCAAACGTATCGGCAACGGGCACCGCTCCCAAGTCCTAACCGTCCTTCTCTCACTGACATTCTGGACCTATACCGCCTGTCGTCTTGCACACACGTTGTCACTGGGTCCTGCAACGTGTACCCCACCTGCCATGAGACCGCGCGATCACCAACCACGCGCATCGCGTGCTCCATTTCCACTCCCACTGCCAAATGGGATCCACAACATGTGACCCCACACGTCATAGACAAAGCACGCTGTCGCCCACCGAGAAGCGTAGAATTGCAGGTCTCCTTCCCCTATAGCAAAGAAGAAAAAAAAGTCTCCCGAAACGAAAACGCTCCCCAGGGGCAGCGGGATTTCCCCCACTCGCTTCGCAATCCAATCGCCTCCATGGCTTCCTCGTCTATCCAGATCCACCATCCCCGGCACGCCGGCGACGAGATCCACAGGACGCTGGACTCCTCCTACTCCCCCAGCGCGTCCTACTGCTCCGACGACGCCTTCGTCCCCGTCTTCCGCCCGGATCCGTGCGCGTCCGCGTCCGCGTCGGCGGTGTCCGCGGCGGCCGACCGCGTCCGCAGCCTCTTCAGCTCCGTCGACGTCGCCCTCTTCCGCGACGCGCTCTTCGCGCCGCCCGGGTGCGACGGCGACCGTGACGGCCTCGGGTTCACGGACGCGGACGCGGACGCGGCGGAGTACGACGGCGATCTCACCTCCATCTGCTGGGACTGCCTCGAGATCGACGACGCCGACGACGACCCGCTTGTGTCCTCCTCCCCAACCGAGGAGTTCGAGTGGGAGGAGGTCGCGTCCCCCTCGGGCGCCGCCGGGGACCACCCGGACCCCGAGTGGGAGGTGCTTGCAGACGTGCCCCCTCCGCCCGCCGACGCCGAGGAGGGGTTCGTTTACACATCCCACCACAGGGAGGAGGAGGCGGCGGCGTACGAGGTCCTCGTGGCAGGCGGGGAGGGTCTGTTCCTCAAGAACAAGCCCCCGGCCGCCAGATCCGCCGTCGAGGCGCTCCCGTCCGCCGTCGTGGTGGCCGGCCAGGAAGGCGAGGGGGACGAGTGCGCGGTGTGCAAGGACGGGGTCGCCGCCGGCCAGCGCGTCAAGAGGCTGCCCTGCTCGCACCGTTACCACGACGACTGCATCGTGCCTTGGCTCCAGGTGCGCAACTCGTGCCCGCTCTGCCGCTTCGAGCTGCCCACCGACGATCCCGAGTACGAGTCCTGGAAAGCCGGCAGAACCGTGGCCGCGTGAAATCATCCAACCAGGCAGGCGTTGGCACCATGCTCTTCCTTCTGGTATGGTTTTATAGAGTTGTATGTATGTATATGGGTTGGTTTTGAATCGGGTGCTTTGGTTACAAATACAAGGTTGTTGTTACTCAGCTGTATCGAAGGCAAAGTATAGAGGTAGATGCAGAGATGGTTTTGCGCCTTTTCTTCTTAAAGAGGGACTTATGTTTGTCCAAATGACAAGAGTTTGACATATACTAGTTGGCACTACTACATACATACTGCTGTATTTATTCTAAAAAAATCAGAGAGGTTAGCTGGATATCTTGATGCAATGTGATGGTTTACTTGTTCGATATCCTGATATAATGGGATGATTTACTTGTTGAATATTCTGTGGTTACATACATTTTGACTGATCGTTGGTTTCAGCTCTCTAATATTATGTCTAGTTTATTACAACATCAAATTGTATTTTTACGTCATCTATGTAGTGACACAGATGATAGCCATTGATTCTCTCTTGTAGCTGCTGATTCATATTTTTGTTCAGTCTTGTGTGCAGTTGGTAACTTCTCTTGATTCATAGTAGCACAGATATTTCAGAAAAAAAAAACTTTAATGGCCCCATTTATAGTTAAACAAAATTCGAGAGGATTAAGTTGGCAGGACCACCACAAAGATGTAAGGCCATTATAACCTTAACGGTAATTGATTCATTTGATTGACCTTGACGCTAGGTGGCCTGGTCTAAAGTGTGGAGTAATTGGACTTTGTTGCAGCAGTTTTGTGAGACCTTGAGAAGGCTGTAACGACACCAGGACTGATTCTTACATAATATTTTGTCATAATATGTTGCTTCACCTACAAGGGCTAGCCCATTTTGCTGAGCTGTTGAAATTTCTTGATATACTTTTACTGCTGAGTCCATGTACAATCGTGCATAGTTTGGCGACAACTTGATCAGGTTCCTGCAAGCACCCACTCAGACATTGATACCACTGCTAAGCAGTATAATCCAAAAAAAGGAAAACCAAGTTTGTCTTGATTTTATTATGATCCTAAATGATCTGTACCTCTAATTTTAGAAAATAATGATTCACAATCAATATGCTATTGAGAACAAAAATGCAGTGAGTAATTTCCCATAAACATAATTAAGAATAAGTTTTTTTTTTTAAAAAAATGGAATAATGAAATAAACCTTACTTCCACCATATTGCTAGTTTCACTTTGACTTTTATAGAGATGTAGTAATGTAACTGCATGCTATCTTAACAAAGTCGTATCGAAAGTTCATTGATACTTGGAGAACTAGTAGGGGTGTTCTGAGGGACAATATGAATGGTACTATATTAATAGATAAGTTCTTAAAGTCTGTTGCATGGTTTCTTGTTGGCACAGGATAGAATGCATATGTTTTGAATGAAATGGCGAGAAAGAAAGTAATATTAGTATTCATTGTCCTTACCTTATGGGCTTGTGGCACAAATTTGGATTGAAGGTATCCATGACGGCGTGTTGAAGTATGTATGTTAGCACTTAGCAGGGGGGCTGATGATATATTTGTGTAGTTGATTTTTGTACCGAACTAATCAAGTCTGGGACCTTAGTGTTTTCATAATTTGTACCTATGTAAGCTTGTGATTTTCATTTTAACATAAGGGCTTTGTCCAACATTACCACCCTTTTGAAGGTAATCCAAAATCTACATATTTCATATCTCTGTTTGGGGATTATTTTGGATTGACTCAGTTATGTGCAGTTTGAATACTTGATGCTGCATTTGGACTTGATTTTGTTGAGATTGATCTTTCTTTTTTCACGGCAGAATCAATGGTCTTTATGTTGGTGATATATAGTCTACTAAATGCAAAATTGGTTCTGGAGATCAGGGAAAATTAAGCATTGGTCATCCGGTCTGGCTTACTTTTATATGCTGATGTATTATCTTGACGAGCTGATCGAATTACTAAATACTCTTGTTATTTTGTATAGTGTTCAGAATTTATCTGGATGGCCTAACTTGATACCAACACTAAATTGATGGCAACCTCTATTGTGTGGTTCTTATGGTTCATTGAACTTCCAACATGATGTTTCAACGTTCCCGCCCTATTTTGTATTTTCTTGCTCATGCAACTCAGTAATGCAACATTACAACCAATCTGCTTACTTGAATAGATTTACCCAATGAGTACGAATTTGACATTAATCTGTTAATTTTGACCCGTTACTATGCTGGTTATTAGGTACTAACAAGGACATGATATAAATAATAATATTGTGAAAAGAAGAGAGTTTTTTTTTCCCACACCTGTGTTGTTTAATTAGATGTTTGTTTTCATCTCCATCTTTCATTCGACCCTCTATATAGTTGGACACAGATTATTGTTGGGCTCTCGTTCATGCGGCGGCCTTTCTGCAATCGAAGAAATCATCATGTTCCTCGCATAATTTTAGTTATTCATTGTGTCATCTTTCACGTCATCCACTGATTCCGTGTACCGACCATGAGTTGAGTGTTCTTTCCCCGTTTTGAAAACTGGTTTTCAAGCAATACTGGTTTGAGTTTTTTTTTAATATACAATATACAGTATATAAGACTGGTTTGAAAGTTGGCATGGAGAAGCTGATAGATGGGCTGATGACCGAAGTAAAGACAGGCGATCATTCATGCATTCCACGAACACTTATATTGCCCGTGCTAACGCAACGGTTATCTAGAAAAAATGAATCATAAAACTAAAATAAATCATAAAATTAAAAATAAATCAAGTGACGAAATCTTTCCAAATTCACAAACAAATGAACTGAGACCATGCATTATTGTGTTAATGAAGATATTGAATTATTGATGGACATCAGAAATAAGAAATTGAAAAAAATATAATAAAATAAGTGAAAAAACTGGATACCTACTTTTAATCTAGTTTTTTTTTTGATAAATTTATTCGAAGATACAAATGTTGCACATATTTTCTAAAAACTTATGGCACGGACATCAACGACGTCAGTTATTTAGGGACGGATGAAGTACTTCAATAGAAAGATATATATATGAGTTGAAAAAAATAGTAACAATATCAGTATATATGACTGGATCATATTGCAAATCTCACAAGTGCAATGGTTTCATACAAGTTGACAGTGGTATGATCAGCCATCCACTTGCAGATTGCCATTCAATTCACCACTTGCAGATTGCCATTCAGTTCCATTCAGTTCACCACTTGCAGATTGCCATTCAGTTCACCACTTGCAGAGCTGCTGCTCAAGGAAGATTGAGCTTACCAGGCTTTCCACCTTCATCGACATGCCAGCATCGTTGCCCATACCCGCCGACGACACAAGGAAACACCCCTGCAAGTGAAGGAGAAGAGTGAATGAGTAATCACTATCGCGACGGAAACCTCGCTCCAATCCAAATATTTGAGCTTAGGAGTGCCTGCATTTCCCCCAATCCAAATTCAATGTGCTGCTTGCGCAGGGCAAGCATAGGAGTGGGAAAGCAATAAAAAAAGGCACCATCCAAGATCCCTTGAGAAAACCAAAGCAATAAAGGAGTGGGGTGCCTAAATTATAGAAGTTCGTACCTGTTGATTTGTCAGGTAATGAGGACATGGAACTTGGTCAAAATCCTGTAGCTGGGATCCTCAAAACCTGTCCAGATATGAGATAGAAAAAAAGATCAGCTTAGCAAAAGAGGGAGAAGGGAAGCATTTAAATCTGAATCTCTTGCTACATCATCTTGGAGAGAACGGTTGATCCAGCAGAGGGGCACACAGGGGAAGCCAATCAGAGTAGCAGCGGGGCTGGTGGCCGATGACCTGCATAGCTATGTGCTTCTCCCACCATGAGCGTGTACAGAGAGGTAGGTCGCACCTGGTCTCGAACGTCGGGCGGAGGAGGCAAGAACGCAACCACGACGCAAAAGGCGGATGAGAGGCAATTCACACTCTCACTAGGGCTTTTGTACTTTTTGCACTTTCACAAGGCAATCTCAGCAATTGAAATGGACAAGAGAGATGTCATGGGGCTGATGGAGAAGTATAAATACCTCCAAGCAAGCTCCTAGCCGTTAGAGGTAAAACAGACCTCTCTGCGTCACTCCGGACGCTAGCAATAGTGAGGGAACCAGACCATGCCACATGCGTCCGGACACCTTCTCTCTCTGTTCTCAGCACTAAACGCCAGGTGATCCGAACGTTGAACATGGTCCGGACGTAGGCAACCGGACAGCGTCCGGATCAAAATACCCTTACTGTAACTCTCTGTGAAGAGTTCGGACGCAGCCAATGGTCCAGGCTCCCCAAACCGGACAGCGTCCGGATCAACAGAACCTTACTGGACCTCTCTGTGTAGGGTCCGGACGCAACCAATGGTCCGGACTCTGCACTGTTCACAACGTCCGGTCGCTCTGGTAAAGCAGAGCTAACCCTAGGGATCCGGACGCATATTCAATGGTCCGGATCCTGGGTTCACTTAGCGTCCGGATCAGTTTTCTTCACCTGATCAGCACACTTCCAACATGGAAGTTGCTCTATTTGGTTCAAGGACTTTTTCTAAAGCTTCCTAGTGCTAGTTTGACAAGTGTGCATCACACCTAAACACATAGCCTCTCCTAGGTCAAGCTACTAGATAGAACCCCTCTTAATAGTGCGGCCAAAGGAAAAATAAAGGTACTAAACTACTATAAGTGTCTCTCAACTCCAATGACACTTATACCTAGTCTAATCTTCAACCTTGTCGTCAATCCTTTGAAAACAGAAACGATTCCAATAACGGGGCACATATACCATGATTGTCCAATCAACCATCCATTATCATGACCTAACTTTCTTATTGCCTCTACAAAACACACGTTAGTCATAGTAATCTTGCATTGTCGTTAATCACCGAAACTCTAGGGGCCTAGATGGTTTCAGAGGCCGAGAGGGAGAACCGGAGAAGGAAGGATGCGGGAGAGGGAAAAGAGAGGTGGCGGCGTGGGAAGGCTGAAAAATGTGGGAGCTAGGTATTGATTCATGTATATATATGTCCATCCAATGGTCCAAAATTCTCTGATCTCATCCAACGGTGAAAAATAGTCGGGCCGTCATCGTGCCAGCCCATTAGTCGTGCCGTGCCCGTGCCATAGTCGGGCCGTCATTGTGCCAGCCCATTAGCCGTGCCGTGCCCGTGTTGTGCTCGGGCCGTGCTTTTTCGGGTCGTGCTCGTGCTAGCCCATCAGGCTTGGCCCATTTGAAAAACTATACACATTAGGAGAGCATGTACCCTCAAGGATAAAATTTACTTTCTCCTATAGTGAGTTATCTGCTTGATCGCTCTACGTACTCTCCTTTGTTCCAATACATCTCACCACCGTACATCCTCGTATGGAGCATGTACTCCTACATATATCCACATCAATCTCAAATTGAAAGTGGATTGGTGCCTTGGTGGCGTCACCACGCATCCACGGTACGGTACGATGACCTGGTGCTGGTGTGGTGGGCACAATACTAGAGAGAGAAAGAATACAGGTACTACAGTACAGCACAGCACTCCCCACCTGCTATCTTGCTTGCCTAATTAAGCCGTGTCACCACCGAACAAGCTAGCTAGCTTTGACATTAAAAAAAACAACAACAACAAGCGAAGTCCTCTTGTGTTGGAAGCCCAGTAATAACATCCTCTCCCAGCCGGAGGCACGTCTGGCGGTTGTCTCGGTTGAGCCACATCCAATGCAGCTCCCGAAGACATCGAGGATCCTATCGGAGTTTCGCGGCAGATGTTTCAATTGCCTGTCCTACTCGCACCAAGTAGCGACTTGTCGGTTGCCACGACGTTGTCTTCGCTGCCGCGGCTTTCGGCACCTCGCCAAGGACTGCAGGCAGCCTAGGCCTGCTTCGACTTCGGCGGCAAAGGGTACCAACCTTCCACGACACCCTGCTCATGGCATCCCCCAAGCCTCCCAGCACGTGCCGCACGGCGGTTCGCCAAGTTTGGAGGGTACCGCGGGAGTTGTGGGTGGCGTCGCCCGAGTGCCAACCTACTTAGGAGATTGCTCAGGTGGCTGAAGCATCGCCGATGGATACCTGTTCTCCAGCTGCGGTTGCTCTCTCCTCCCCGTCGTCTTTGTTGCAGGTGGTTCCACGCCCACAACTCACGCCCCCTCGGGTCAGTCAACTCAAGGTCGAAGATGAGATCACGATGGGCACGCGCAGCCCAGGTGACGTGACTCCCTCGCCACATGAGGCTGCTCGACGCCTCGCAAGGTTCACCGAGGAGGTGAAGTGCAAGAGAAGGTCGCCTTTGATCGCTAGCCCTCCAAGGCAAAAGGCGGTAACAAAGCGTCGACTGCCTATCAGGAGTAGGCGGATTGCCGCTTAGACGTTGTCACATATACCAACATCCAGGCGGGGTGAAGTTCTACTCAAGATGAGGATGGACATCGCGCCGCCGTTGGCACCGGTTACTTCCACGTCACGCGGACGACGCCCTTCTAGAAGGGAACTTGACATCGAACCAAATTGAAGCTTTGGACGAGTTGTTTTCGGCGACCAACAACATGACTGACAAAAAGAACAACGTTCTCTTCTCGGACGTCGGAGCAGGATCGCAGAGGCAACAGCGAAGACGTCGGGGTTTCAGCTTGGTTGTAGATCTTTTATATAATATCGAAGCTTGGCTTTTGTTTATTAGGACGGTCTAGCTTACGGCTGTAAGACCTCCGAATGCGCTTGTTAAAAGCGCATCGTTTGTATGACTTAACTCTTCTTCTTAATTACAATGATGCACAATTTTTTTGCGTATTCGAGAAAAAAAAATAACAAAGTGCCAAAGCCAGCCATGCATGCGTGGATGATCTGATAAACACTCTGCTTACAACTAATATATGGCAATGTAACAGGGACTAGCTAGCTAAATAAAGATAATCCCTACATTTGAGCTAGTGGGAAGATGCATGAGACCTAAATAAACTCTTCATGTGTCCCTCAATAATAAGAATCATAATCCATCCATCTCTTCTTTAGCTTGACAGAAAACACGATATATGAATAACACTTCTCCTATATTTCAGGTGCTTGGATTTCAACATGATTTCATGCATTACTCTTGTACTACTAATTAGTATCAGAAAATTGTCACTCTTATGATTTATTGTTTGTCTTTTGTGCTATAACATGTGTCTGGATTTTAACATGATTTCAGGCATTACTCTTGTACTACTAATTAGTATCAGAAAATTGTCACTCTTGTGATTTATTGTTTGTCTTTGTGCTATAACATATCAAGTTTTTGTCCTTGTCCTACTATAGAAATAATTGTAATTGTTAAATTGTCTTTGTGTCAATATATATAAGATTTTGTCAAGTTTGTAGTTCTGTTTAACAAGTTTTTTTTATTATGAAACAAAATTTGCAAATTGTGTCTATATAAATTACAACAAACTAAAACTATAATTTTAGTAAACAATATATGCAATAATTGTCGTCTGAAATGAACTAAAATTCAGACATCTGAACTTTAGCAAATCCCTATGAATAAAGAACATCTTACAAGTGAAAGTATGTAAATTAAAATGTGAGATGATATCTAAGAGTTTCTACGTGATTTTTTCTTGATAGTGGACGTAGAATTGTATCTGTTTTTGCAAGTTCCGATCTCAGGCGATTCGAGGGGGTATCGCCAGCACCACCTGAGCCCCCCCTCTCTTTCGTACCACTCCTCTGTCCGTCAATGCTCAGCGGTCGTGCTCCTAGGGCTTCCCCGAGGCACGGCGGTCGGTTCAGCGCGCAGGCTACCGCTACTCCCCTCATCTTCGGGTGCAGTGGCGTGAGGCGGCTCCCCTTGCGGTTGTGGTTGATGGTATCTGGGTGGAAACTCTAATTGGCTTCTTGCTTTGATCCAGCGGCGGTCGCGTAGCCTGCACCATCTACCTTCTTGGAGACGTAGTTAAAAGTTATTGTTCGTCGCACGAGGCGTTGGGAATGGTTACGTTCTAGAGCACAAGTTCTCGTGTGCTCATTCCAATGTTGTTGACGTTTGCGGATGTCATCCCCTTCTTCAACACTTTGTTGGAGTACTTCTCCTCTCATCATACTACTTTTGTTGGAGTTATCCCCTACTGTGTTGTGTGTGCGTGTGCCTAAGCTTCTCTTTGCTTTGGTTTGTCTAGCCAAGTGTTTGATGTTGCCATCTTCACAGTGGCGGAGCTAGAGAAAATTTAAGGGGGGTGCGTTTGTCTTGTGAGTGCCTACAATTTTATCGTGGGGGTGCTAATATGATGAAAATTTAACTATAATCACTGTTTTTCTTATTTTGCGTGGGTGCGGGTGCACCACCCACTAGTCACTATATGGATCCGCCCCTGCGCCTTCATGTAGTTCTTCGCAACATATACTTGGCCACTAGCGGTCTCTTTGGCGGATGCTTCTCCGTCGTTGTTGTTTGGGCGGATACTTGGTCGTTTTGTTAGCTGACCATGCCGCCATGCCTTGTTTTTTTTTTGAAAGGAGATTAACTCGGCTTTTAAGAAAGCCAATAACAGAGTTGATTACAAGCTGGTAAATCAGTTCCAAGATCTGAAACTTAACAACAAACAAAACAACCCCCTAGAGGGCTAACGATGCTTATGAGGTTTTAAAAGGACACTGACTTAGAAACAAGCATCGACTAGCCTATCTCTACATCACCACAACATCCGAAACAGCACCCAACGTGTAGTCCTTCTTGGCCATCCAGTCTTCCATGCATTGGCCCATCTTCTGCATCTTTGTAATGTCTTCATTCTTTTGAAGCTCGGCCCACATCTACATGGAATTGACAATCATGTGAATTACAGGATCTGGACTATCTGGGAATTTCTTCTCAATGGCCATCTTGTTTCTGCTCTTCCAAATGGCCCAAGCCACCCCTGCAAAGAAAGCAAATGCTATTTTCTTAGACACCCCTAGCCTCTGTGGCAACCATTGAGATACTAGCTCCTGCATTGATACAGGAAAGCCTTGTAGAGAGAAAGTATCCCTTATGCAACACCATACATATTGGGCGAAAGAGCATTCAAATAAAATGTGATTAACAGTTTCCTCTAGCCCACAAACACAGCAGTTGGGACTCCCACACCAACCCTTTTTAACCAGAGCCGTGGCAGTTTGCAATTTGTTATGCCATGCTTGCCATAGGAAAACTTTTACTTTCAGGGGTACCCTACATTTCTATAGGACCTTATTTAAATTGTCCTTAACTCCCCCTTGAGTCATACAATTATATAGAGATTTTGTAGAGAACCTCTGAGATTTCTCTAAAGTCCAGAAAACCTCATCTTGACTTTGTTCATCCAATTGGACCTCATGTAAGGTATCCATCATGTCATTCCATTCCAATATAGTGTTTCCATACAGGCTGCGTCTCAGGGGAATATCCCAAACCCCATTACTCCAAAAATCTTTCACTACAGCCTCTGGATGAGTGCACATTTCAAAAACATTTCTAAATTGGATTTTCAACGGTACTCCACCCCTCCAACTGTCATGCCAAAAACGAACTTTATCTCCTTTTTGACATGGTATTCTGCACCCCATTTATACAGATGCTTCACCTTGTGGAGTCCTTTCCAGAACTGAGAAGATCCCTGGGAACTAGAGCAAGCAAAGACCTCTTCTTCATGTATTTGTTCTTGAGCAGTCTGTACCATAAGCCCTTGTCACCCTTATCCAATTTCCAAATCCATTTGACCATTAGACATTGGTTCATTAGATAGGTGTTAAGAATCCCAAGTCCTCCATGGATTTTGGGGCTACACACTAAAACCCACTTGGCCATGTGGTATTTGAAAGCATCATTGGCCCCCTGCCAAAAAAATTTGATCTAACTGAATCCATTTTACCATGGACCCCTTTTGGCAGCATATAAAAACCCGTCATATACATTGGCAAACTGGATAGGCAGGAGTTAGTTAAGATGATTCGACCCCCCGAGGTAAGTAACTTTCCTTTCTAAGGATCTAATCTCTTCCTCATCTTATCTGGAATAAACTGCATCCCTCCAGCTCCAATATGCCTATCAGAAACTGGAATTCCTAAGTACTTAATTGGAAGCTCCCCCAGCTTACAGTTCATCATGTTGGCTTTTCTCTCTTTTTCTACCTGTGACAAACCAAAGAAGATGACCTCACTTTTATGATAGTTGATCTTCAAACCCGAGAGCCATTCAAAACAGTATAGAACAATCTTCAAATTAACTATGGAGTTATCTGAACCATCTGTCATAAGAACGGTATCATCAGCCTATTGGATATGAGAAATCCCTTTCTCAACCAAGTTATCTAACACTCCTTTTATCAAGCCTTTCTCCACAGCCTTGTCCATGAGCATACTTAGGGCATCAGCCACTAGATTAAACAGTAGAGGTGAGAGGGGATTCCCCTGCCTAAGCCCTCTCATAGTTTTGAAGAATGATCCTCTAGTGACATTAACATTTATACAAACCTGTCCTCCTTGGATAGTTTGCATCACCCAACTTATCCACTGTTGAGGAAATTGTTTCCCAATTAAAACTTCTTCTAGAAAATCCCACCTAACTCTATCATATGCCTTCTCAAAGTCTATCTTAAAGATCATCCCTTGATTTTTACTCTTAGATAAAGAATGCATTACTTCATGTAGAATAACCACCCCTTCCAGAATATTTCTCCCTTTAATGAATCCAGTTTGGTTTTCCCCAATCACTTTCCTGGCCACAGGGGTTATCCTCTCAGTCAAGACCTTAATAAATCCCTTAAAGTCCACATTCAATAAGCAAATAGGTTTGTATTGCTTAATATTATTTGCATCTTTAATCTTTGGAACCAGAGTAATCACCCCATAGTTGAGTCTTTTGATATCCAAAACCCCCTTATGGAAATCCTTGAACATGGCATAACATTTGTCTTTAATGAGCTCCCAGAAGGACTGAAAGAAACTAACACCAAAACCATTAGGGCCAGGTGCTAAATCTTTCTTCATGTCAAACATTGCCTTTCTAACTTCCTCTTGGCTAAACATTTTGACCAGCCCCTCTCTGTCTTCATTTTTAACCTTTCTACCATCCTCCCAAAACTGTGCTCCTAAATGAATCAGTCTTTGACCTACAGATCCAAATAAACCTTTATAGTACTGGACAACATGATCCATGATATCATGTTGATCATCAACCACTCCTTGGTCTGTTTCCAGATTGACAATGGAGTTTTTCCTTCTTCTCCCATTTGCAAACTGATGAAAAAATTTTGTATTAGAATCCCCTGCCTGCAGCCATAACTTTCCTGTTCTCTCTTTCCAATATATTTCTTCCTTCATATATAATTTTTCCAATTGTCTTTCCATTTGATATCTATGTGACCATTCCTCCGGTCTCAACTCTCTAGTTTCAGCCATGTTGTCAATGTCAGACAATTTCCTAAGTATGTCACTTTTTTCTTTCTTCTGCTCTCCCATTCTTCTAATGTTCCACCCTTTCAATTTAATCCTCAAGAAAATTGTGCATCCATGCCAACTATTCAATGAATAGCAAGATTCAGGACACCTTGTCTCAGCTGTCTTCCAATAATCCACTACTAATCCACAGCAATCATCTGATAAGAGCCATTGTTGTTCAAAATAAAAGTATCTCGACCTTGCTGGTAAACCCTCTCCATTATCAACCATAATGGGGGAATGGTCCGATCCCACCCTTGTCAGACACCAAGAGATAGATAAGGGGAATCTTTCTTCCCATCCCAAGGAAAAAAGAACCCTATCTAAATTTACCATGATTGGTATCACTTGCTTGTTGGACCATGTGAATTTCTGTCCAGATCTCTTCAATTCTCTCAAATTATTGTCCCCAATGAAATTATTGAACAAATCCATTAGCTGATGATTGAGGTTGTCAGAGTTTTTGTCAGTCTTCTCTAATCAGATTGAAGTCGCCACCAATCAAAACAGGTAAAACAGACTGTTTACACACAACATCTAACTCTTCCAAAAAAACATCTGAAGAAGCATGATTAGCTGGTCCATAAACAGTCACCATACACCACCTGAAGTTTGATCTCCTATCCCTAATAGTCATGCAAATACAAAAGTCCTTTATACAGAAGTCTTCCATCTCTAAACTGGAAAGGTTAAAGCCGCCATGCCTTGTCTCATGACGTGTTATGTCCTTGGCCATGTATAGTTTGAAGACTGAACTCATGCACCTACGACTCCACTCGATCAGGCAAAAAAATATCTTTGGGAGCTTATTTGGACCCATGCATAATGCTTACGAATGGTAACTGATTTGCAGGGCTTTTCTTCTCTCCATGATTCTTCGAATCGTCCAAGTGCGTACGCAACGGCCGGTTTGAGGTATATAATGCGACGCATGACAACTTGCGTGGACACTTGAGTTGACTGTCCTCTTATATATATACGGAGTAGGCAAATTCAGAGAAATGACGTGACCTTTTTAACCGCAATATATAGGATGTCTCATGTCAGTGTCATTATTGTGATGATCTCCGTAAGAAATTAGTACTCTTTCTGTCCTACAAAATATACACTTATAAGTTTGAAAAAAGTCAGATCAAATATATAGAAACATATATCAATATTTTTTATCTCTAAATATATTAAAAATATTTTCTTATTAATTTAATAGATATATTGTTTGACTAGCTCTTCGAAATATGACAGCGCGCTGCATTCTTTTAGAAGGGAGGAAAGTAAAATAAGGTGTCATTGTCTCTGCATTATTGCTGCATGTCTGAACCGCACGTACGCCCAGTGAAATAAATCATGTGCTGCACGAGGAGACTTGGTTTGGTTTTCCTTATGCTTCAGGGCCCTATTATAAAATCAGATAACCTGATGAAGTATAATAAGCTTATTAGAAGACAGTTAGTTCTTCTTCCCTAGCAAGAAAATTAAATCAGAACAAACATAATAATGTGCATTATTTCCCTTTCTCCCAATGCAATAATTCATGCATGCCCGGCCTGATGGAACATGCGTGCACGATAATTAGTGGAGACGTCACATGATCCAAAGATTGTTTCACCATCGATCTACTAATCCAGCGTACGTCCAGAAGAATAAAAAACTTGCCGTGACAAAACTTGAAACCACTCACTCTTGCCTTTAATTTTGTGTGTACAAAATATCGATCACGCATCCAGCGGCTGACCCAGTGATGCTTGTGTTGTAGCCGAAAAGAAACGCAAAGCAAGGAGCCAGAAAAGCTGCGCGCGTCGTCTCTATCTAACCGCACTCGCTGATCGTATCATTAACAATTAATTAAGGGTCCGGAATAATATAATCCTAATAGCCAGTATATACGTGAAAGCTTCAATAGTTCGATCGGTTACAACCTGCTACGTGTCTGTCATTAATTTGGACAGAGCTGATTCAAGAGCTAGGGGCACCACCAAAACAAACCTCTGTTCAATAGTGCTACTGGAGGAGAGGATGCATGCATGCCACTGGCAGCAACATGCCAACATCAGTTGTTGTTTTTTTTTAAAAAAAGGAAGAAAATAACAAGAGCTCTGCTTTTTAATTAAGAGAGAAAAGAGAAACAGAAGCACCGATGTGAATGTTATATTGTTGTTTGCAGCGCATTGTGTTTAGAACCGACTGAAAATTGGGATATATATGATGGTCACTGATTGTCACTTATGTAGACGTGGCGACATGATACGCGTATTTGGAATAGACTCCTCCAACATATGTATATATCAACACACCCTTTGACAGGCAAGTTTCTTTTTATTCCCTTCACTCCTAGTCTTCCCTGACTCCTTTTTTCGAGGGAGATGCATCATGTTCCCCTCAAATAAAGCGCCACATTACATTTTTTTTTCTTTATTTTGTGGATGGGATTGTTCTTGTGCCCGAAGATGCTGAAATTGGCCAAGATATGAGCCACCATGAATCTTGAAGCATCTAGAGAATTAGAGGACACTTTGGTTCCTAACCCTTGTCAAGTTGTGGTTTTTCATAATAAATAAAACAACAGATAAAGATTCCATGCTATATATGATTGATATGATTCAGATTTTTATGTAGATTGTTCAGCATTTTCAATCTAGCTCTTGAGCAAGTGCAAGGTACATGAAACTTTGGATAGATTATTGTGCTCACAGAAAGCACCGTCCAGGTGTCTATTTTATGAAAAAAGAGTTGTAAAAGTAACATGCCTTTTTCTTTTTAAACCACTTAGAGTTCGACCATTTATATATATTTGGCAGACTCTAATTATTATAATAATAATATTTTATATTTATTGGATCCAATTTACTTCTTATACTAAATAAACAAAGTTTGAATTGCAAAGTTTTAGTGTTTATCAAGCCCTACGACTTTATAGTTTAGGGTGTCTCTACATCTGAGGTTGTTTAAAAAATAAAAAATATATATTTCAAATAAACCTATGAACTTAAATAAAAATGGTGAGACCCTAAATGGTTTAAATGTAAAGGTATTCAAATATGAAGTTGTATATCTCTTTGAGATCTAAATCTTTGATATATATATATATATATATATATATATATATATAGAGAGAGAGAGAGAGAGAGAGAGTATGTCTTCATTCTACTTTATTTGGAAAATTAAGGAGCCTTTTGTGCTACATCTATTTTTAGGGGTGGTCATATTTTGAACTACCTTTAGCCACATCTATAAATCTCTTATATTTTTAGAGACAATTGGAAAGCCACCTCTAAATATTAGACTTTTAGATGGAGACATCTCGAAAACTATTTTTACAGCTAGTTCTTGATAGAATCATTTATAAAAAAAAAGAGGGCCCTCTAAAAACCATTTATGTAATAGTGGCATGAGAATATTGATATGTAATCTTAGATTGATTCAGTCATAATCTCATTTAGTATGGTTTCCTCCACAAGCCATAATAACAAACATCTTAAATTATATGCTTATGATTTCATCCGGATAAAATAAAGATCCCAATTAATAATATATTGTGGTTGTTGTTTATGAAATGCCTAAACAATAATATTCTGATAACACATTGTTGCTCTGGTTGATAAAGGGGAGAATATTTGTAATGTAAATTAAAGTAATAATAACAAGGACGAATTAATTCTATGCTGCCAACTTAACATCTTTCTGGACGCTTTTCACATGTGCACACAGTAGGAACCACCATGAGATACGTGCCTTTAATTTTCTCTTATATTATATTACACTTTTCAAGCATAAGTTCTTGATTCGCATTGCTAAGTGGGATTCCATCCGATTGATCCTATGATAGACACTTTGTTGAGCTTGAAACCAATTCGATTCTCAGGAATATTTGCCTCCGAGGAGAGAATCGAAGGAGCCAGATAACTACCAAGGTGAAGCTCAAAACACGCATTGTATCATTTTGTGTTAATTAGGTTGAAATTTCTTTGTTGTTAAGAACTTTACCAAAGTGAAGCGCATTCTTAAAAAATGATTTGTTAATGGGAATGTTCAATAATCAGATAGTAACATGTTTGGTTTGGGGGAATCAACTTGATGAGATGATGTATCATGGACCCATTAATTCCTCAAATTTAGTGGAATGATTTGTTAAGAGCGTATGTTGATAAGGATGAGTGTCTGTGTTTATACCAAGATTCGCTAAAAATTTAGTTTATTCATTTATAGAATAAAGAGGCAATATCCAAAGAATTGGGCAAGAAGAATTAAGCATATTGTTAGTGATACTTCAACTTTCCAACATGCACATTCCAGTTGACTTTTTAAGTCAATTACTTTTGTTGTGCTTGTTTATATTTTTTATAATTCATTTGTGAAATTGAATTGTATCTAGATATATGCAAAAAATTACTTCTAAGTTAAGTTTTCGTATAAAATAGTAAATAACCGGCCAAATTTAACAATAATGTAGTCTGCGTAGGACAAACACATGAGAAACAGTGTAACTATCAATGACATTTGATTTTAAAACTTCACCAGACATGTTCTATATGACTTTAGTAAGTCAGCTTACTTTTAGGATTCATGCTTATATGATCCGTGGATCATGTACCGTTAATACTTCATTTGTGGATTGCAAATATTGTAGTTATCCACATTGTTTGTTGCTCAAGAAAACTTATCCATATTTTTTCTTCTCCGAAAAATATATGTTTTCTATAATTTTGTTCATATATTTTCACAAAACAGCGATCCAACAACAAAATCCATATAACTCCACCCTTTCAATACCTCACTCCACACACAAATATAGTTATATACATACACAAAACAACTATGATTTTGGTCATCACTAAATCATCATTCCATATGATTATAAGTCGTTAATTTTACATATTTTGGTCGGTCACACTTCTTTTTACTTTGACCATTAGTATAAAAAACACAATTAATTCTTTTTTAAACTTAGCGTAGATACTCATCACATACATACACGTACACTCATCTATCCCTATGAGCACATCTAAAAATACGATTAGACCGCAGATCTTAGTATTAACAAAGTCACCACATGCGCCTTGATGACGAGGAGCACGTCCATGTTGCTTACGCCTCGTTTGGTAGAGCTCCTATGTATCAGCTCCAGTTTCTCTGATGCATTCATTGTTCATAGGAGTTGTTTTAATTTTCTCTCTTCTCTTTTTCTCCTCTCACGCTCCCACTAGCTTTATGAGAGGAGTAAGAGAAGAGATAAAAATAGCTTATGTGACCAGTGTATAAATAGTGAATACGCCAAAGAAGCTGAAGTCAATATAAGCTCTACCAAACAAGGCCTTAGATAAACATGTTTCATCATAATAAGTAACCTAATTAAATGAGCTAAGGTCAATTAGTGGTCACAAAATAACCTTTCACTATATATATATATATATATATATATATATATATATATTATATTTAACCTGGAGTCGGTATTATTCTTTAAATCTCTATTCTTTTCGTTTCAAATTATAAGTCGCTTTGATTTTTTTTTTTGGTATATATCAAATTTACTATGTAGATACATAGCAATTTTGATATATACTAGAAAAAAAAATCAAAACGCCCATTTCGAGTGTGGCCTAACAATTTTTGTTGGAGAGTGGGTCCGTTGCAATGGACAAGCACCTCAATCAGCGAAAAGCTTCATGGCCCCCTGCCCTTCTGCCTTTCAGTCTTTGCACAAAGTGACCACTTGGATGGCGTCACCACCTTCTTCCCATGATACAAATCCAATTGAGAGTCTCAGCCACAAATAATGCAAACGTTACTCGCAACTTTTATTGGTGGACAAATGGTCATTGCTTCGATCGCATACGACTCCCGGCCGCTACAATGAACAAGGACAGAACGCCACGTCCGATTCGCTAGCTTTGATGTCACTATGGGTCTGTTTGATACAACTTATAAGCTGTTTATGCTCAAAATAAACTGAAATCAATAGTCAAACACTATGCTTTTCAGCAGCTTATTCTGACCACGCTTATTCTCACAACTCTCATTTGTACTAAAAATCAGAAGTTAGATCATACCCGCTTCTCAAATAAGCGTATTTTCCATATTTGTGCAGCTTATCTTATAAGTGCTTTTCTAGACCGCAGTACCCTGTTTGGGACCGCTCCACTTCACTCCACGTTTTTTAGCTCTGCTCTACGTTTTTCTAGCCAAACGATTTTAGTTCCCTGCACACAACTCCAAAAAAAAAAAGTAGAGTTGTAAGAGCACCTAAACTCCACAAACTTCAGTTTTTTGTGAAGCTGAGTCCCAAATAGGACCTATATATGCCAGTTGCCAGTAGCTAGTCACCCTATGTACGTGCCTGCAAATAAGTAATAGTAACAAATATATGTAGTGCAAAGTAAGAATTACTTCATATATGTTAAAAGTGGAAGTGGAAGCTAACGTACTAGTGTCCTCCCTCCCATGGGAAATTACCGATCATTGAAAAAAAATATTGTCACTCTCACCAGCTCTAGCTAGATCTATCTATCATGATAAAAAGAAATTAATTAATCGTGTTAACATTTGAATATTATTGATTTTGCATGTATTCAGTTTCTAACACATAGGCCATGCATACGAAGTATATGGCAATTATTTGCTTGATCGTTTCGATGGTCAATAAGTCGGCTGATGCTGTTTTCAATTTGACTGTTTTGTTGTGAGAAAAAAACACTGTTTCGGTGGCTGATAAGCCAAGCAAACAGGGTGTTTGTGCTTAAGCTCTAGCTAGGGATTATATAGTATATGGTTAGGTTGCTGAATGTGTTTGTTCTTTCTTGTGCAAAATTAAAGAACAATCCGACGCCGTTTTCTCTTCCCCAATTATATGGCTTAGTGTCATATATAGTGCCTATCAACAAGCAAGCAAGTGGCTGTCTCTTGTGAATTTGGCACCACTCCCAGCTGAAAAGATTTCTCCATTAATTATTATTAGGCCATGCATGCAGCATGCAATATAATATATATATACACACTCGACAAGTTAAAAGTGGACACCGAAAGCAAGAGAATACGAAAAGCCAGCATGCAGGATCGGAGGTTTGGCATATGAAAATATATATTATATATCCAGAGTTAATTTCGCCTGATGGCTCAAGTCAAGTCATACGCAAACATATTTTCAATCCCATCTAAATAATATTCTCTTTGGAAGACACGATAAGAAGTGATCTATAGGGTGTTCGCAAAAAAATAAAAAAATAAAAAAAATCTATATATAGGAGGAGGATCTACAAATAAATAAATTTAAAACGTACAGATGATGGAGTACCTGGAGATGCCAATTGCATGCCAAATTAAAGCCTAAAAAGCTTGATCACTAGCCGGCCATATGCACATATATACTTGCATGCAAGCTATCACAAAGCAGCCTGTTCGCTTGGCTTTTTAGCCGGCTTAAATCCAGCCAGAACAGTGTTTTTCTTTCATAAGAAATCAGTCAGCAGTGCATAATCCTGCCAAACGAACAGGCCGAAGATCGATTCGATCTCAAAACTAAAAGAGAAAATTAATAATGACAATATAAATATAATATGGTGGACCAAACCAAAGTCTTCTCTCTCAGTCCGTCTCAGATAGGAATATGGGATGGGAATTGGGATGATAGAACATAATTTCTATCTCTTAGCCTCTTAGGTAAGCAAAGCAAGCTAGCAAAACTAAAGCTACTGTGTGCCTCACTATAAAAGGCCCTCACCAACCCAGGCCTTCTTCTCCACAGCAGCCAGCAGCACCACCAAGCAAGGCAAGAGCAAACGACCAAAACCACAGCTAGTAGCTGACTTGGATCAGCCATTAATTCACAAGCAAAGTAGCTAGCAAGAAAGAAGAGGGCAAGACAAGACACAAGACACGAGCAATATGTACCACCACCATTTCCATGGCGAGGTGGCCAGCCTCCGCTTCCTGTCCCTTCCCAACAACGCCTCCTTCGCCGCGCACCAGCACCACCACATGAACATGGCCTGCTTGCCGCCTCCGGACTACTTCCCGGCGCTGGAGCCGGCGGCGGCTTTCCAGTTCCAGGACGACGACGATGCTACTCTACTAGCCATCATCAATGGCGGCGACGACGACGCTTCCTTTGAGCTTGACGACAACATCGCCGTCAGGGAAGCCGCGGCCCACCTCGGCGGCAACAATGGCTCGCCCAGCTTGTCGGGCTCATCGGGCTCCGACGGCGGCGCGGGCAGAGACAGAGAGTACTACTACCAACACCAGACCGACGCTGTGATGACGGCGCCGGCGGCCGACGAGGAGCGCCGGCGCCGGCGGATGGTGTCGAACCGGGAGTCGGCGCGGCGGTCGCGAATGCGCAAGCAGCGGCAGCTCAGCGAGCTGTGGGCGCAGGTCTCGCACCTCCGCGGCGCCAACCGCCGCCTCCTCGACGAGCTCAACCGCGCGCTCAGGAGCTGCGCCGACGCCCGCCGCGAGAGCACGCGCCTCAGGGACGAGAAGGTCGAGCTGGCCAAGAAGCTCGACCAGCTGCTGAAGCAGCAGCAGGGCGCCCCTGCCGCCGCCGCCTCGACCTCGACCTCGACGAGCAATCACAGCTGCTCGTCGGAGGGGAGGCGGAGGCATGCAACAACACCACCAGTAGTATCGCTGAATGATCGTCGAATGCATTATATCCGACCCGATTTTTACTTGAGAGGATAATTATAAATCGATAATTAATAACATGTGTGTGTGGTTAATTAAGCACGCTAGGATACTCTAATTAATTTAAGGAGAGAGATGCCCGAGAGGCATGCATGCACCTTCAACCGATTCATTATTATTATTATTATTATTATATATATATATATATATATATATATTTTCTAGCAGTTTTTGGCTTGTTTAGCTGATCATTTCTATGACTGCTAAGTTGATTGATGTTGTTTTTGTTATGAGACAAAAAATACTATACCATATACCTGATAAGCCAAACGAAGAAGACGGTTGTTTTTGTTTTTAAGAGATAGTATTTTGGTAGTATTTGTTATCTTAAGGATAAGTGAACGAGGATATCATGGTAAGTATTACCATTTTTTTCGAGATGCAAAACTGGTAATGGCCGGGGCATGCAGCAGCAAGCAACTGTAGAAAAACGACAAAAACAAAGGACGAGAGCGACAGCCATAAAATGGAACTGTGTTCAAAAACAAAACCGTAAAACTCCAAAACATGCAAGTACAGGAAGAAGTCTGTGCGGCAAATGAGTGATGACACGGCTACAACTTTATTATATGCTAAATTTTCTATCTAATTAATAGATTGCATATGCTGCTCTTTAATCTAGTAGCTTCTGCTATTCTATTTCACTACAGCACAAGCAGAGACTGTATCAGTATCAAGTTTCAGCATATGTATCAAACAATCTTGGTATATGAATATTGTAGCATCAAGATCTTGAACCGAACCAACAACATCTCATTCATTGAGATGCTTATCGCACAGGATTCCAGAGACCTTGAGTGAAAATTCAGTAACATGCATGCATGTGCTGCATCACAAATAAATATCTACGCCTTTTTCGGCATATAATTCCGACAGATGAATGAAGATTGGACACTCTGTTTACCCAAATGTAGGATTAAATAAAGGACTGCTCGTTCATAATAATAAGGAAAGAGTACATAAATAAGCATGCCTTTATTTATTCTCATACAAATGATGTTTTAGAGCCTCTGAAAGCGAGTAGACACAAGATCACTTCTCTGACTTGGAGGCATGGCTTATGAGCTCATATACACAGTTTTTCAGCTGTGAAAAATGTGCATGAACTCAAAATGCGCATGAACTCCAGGCTCAGGCATTTCACAGTCAAATGTAGATATGGGCTATGGCCACCTAGGAATTCTTGACAGAGCAACAACCCACATAAAATCCAGTTGACCAGAAACGAGGAAAAATATAAGATATCAACTGCAAAATTTGTGTGGCTGAAGATAGGAACGGCCCCTGTGCACGAGCACTGAGGTTCAGAGCAAAACAGATCTAGACCCTGAGGCCCGCATTGCGAGTGCAAGTGTGCAACAAGTGCGGCATCAGCTCAGGCTGTACGTGTGAACACTAGGGGTCAAAGGTAGCCACCATGCGTGAGATGCTCACATCACAGGGCCCAAGCAACAGTGAACAAAAGGGCTCTCACGCCAGGCGCCGGTGGAAGAAGCACCAATGCACCATCCACCATGCCATGTCTCACAGTGGTGGCCATAGAGCTTTCCTTATAGCAGGAAGAAACAACTGGAAAGTACAAGAGGGCTGAGCACTTCAACAAAATGTCCCTCCCAGTCCCAGGAGGTCTCTCTTACCTGTAACAGCACAGTTGCATGAAGATAAGTGTAGCTGATGCAGTTCAGGTGTGTTCATCCATCTGCTGCTCATCATAGGGGGCACTCCGAGATTGCAAACTGTAGCTAGGTATTGATGTTGCAGATGCATTGCAATAATTGGCATCAGAGTGGATGTTGGCACTGCAAACAGAATATTAGGAGACAAGATGCTAGTGCCCTACAAATTACATCATTTCAGAAGAAAAGGAATCAGAAAAAATGCAAAGATCATGGATATGACACCCGTATCAGGTGAAAAGTTGAAACATCCCTGTGGAGGAATAATATCAATATCAGTGTACTTCCATAGATATAGGCAATGGATCTCAGTACACATGTAAACATGTCTACAAAATGAAATTTGCCTTTGGTTCAAAACTGTATAAGGTTAACTTGGGCCTGTTGAAAATATACAAGCTACAGGTCACTAATTTTAAGGATAACAGATAGAAGTTAGTGACACAAACTACTGGGTTCTTATCCGTCGGGTGGTCATGATGGATAGTTGCCACATGCCAGGAGTCAGATATTTCTTCAGCTAAATGAGGTGCTTAATCAGTTGACATGGCTTCACCAGCCAGAGATGGAAAAATGTCCTTCTCAGTTGAGCTCTTTTCTTCGGAAAAATTTGCTGGATCTGCAAACAACCTTGTAAACGGCCACCTGAAAACAAATAAACAAAAAATGGTTGCTGCAGTGAAACTTCAGATCAGTACTCCAAGAAGCAAATTAAGAGAACGCCACCTGCTTAACCGGATGGTCTTAGATCCTACAACAATTTCTTCAAACGCATATCCTGTTCACAGCATAGTAAAAACAGTAAAGAGAATCAGAATTATACATATGACTGCATTGGCAGTATAAACCTTCCACTTGCAGTCAACTGACCAGCTAAATTAAAAAGAAAAAAAAAGGAGAAAAAACAAATTGTCTACCAAACTTCTTGTCTTTTTTGTACAAAGAACGGAAGGCAATCATAAATTCATTTCTTATGACCTTGTCTTTTTTGTACAAAGCACAGAAGGCAAACATAAATTCATTTCTTATGACATAACGGTAAGGCATCGGGTTATTGATCAGCTAATAATGTGTGATCCATAGACTCATGCTATGATTATTCAGAATTTTTCAGTACTATTTAGGCTTGCCCACTAAGGAAATACTGGATTTCAGTCTGCATATCATTAGCGTGTCAAGTTGTCAACTTGGATTTATTTTTTTAGCAAATGTGCCAAAGCACATATTGTCAACTTGGATTTCAGATCAGGAGAGTGGCATTTTTACATGTACTTGTAGGTATGTCATATGTGCACCATAAACACCTTCAAATGTGCCTCAAGATTGATGCAAACATTTGAAATTCAAACCAATAAATGCATACTGTATTGAACTCATTGTAAATTGAAATGACATTCCTCAACCGTCTCCTTATCACTTGGCTTCTCTGTACAGTATGAACTAGCTTTGGAAACAATGGATTTGTAGACTTCAGAAGATATTTTACTCATACCTAATGAAATTTAGTGCTAACATATTTCATTTTAATTCATTAAGTTGACTACTTTATTCAAGGGTAGCAATGATGAACTACATATCAACAGAAAATGCTGGATAACATAACTGGCAGATTATATTGTATGAAACAAAATAAGTGAAACAAATGTTCATCTTAATTTACCAGGCCATTCGGTTCTTACAAATTACCTTTTTCAAAAGTCTTGTTGGAAAAATATTTGGCCTTCAACCGTGCTGCAAGCTTACCCTGATATTTTTTGGTTTTCTCTACATGCTCCAGGGTCTTTAGCTCTCTACGCAGAGTAATAAAAAGAACATTTAGAGTAAACTTTCATGGTTTTCACAGTGATGGAACAGGTTAATTTGACAAGTAGAATACACAGTTCACAACTAAAGGCATTATTTAAGAATGAGGCTGTAAAAAAATCAAAAAAAATTATTGAAAAGACACATTATCAATAACAATCACTAAGTAGGGATCCAGTATTTTTTCAATGGATGAAAGGATTCATTAATTGTCAATTGGTTAGGAAGAAAAATGGATAAGTTGACAAATATGAATTGAGATGCCTTCCAAGGGCTAAAAGCTTGTTTTGTACTCCCAGGGGAACTAACGTGATTTTTTTACATAAACACAGGTGGCAGTAAAGGTACTCTTGTTTTGTACTATTGACAACTTGTGTAGCCAATGAACTTGCAGAGATGTATTCACTGCAATGTGCTGTTGAAGTTAACTGTCAAACCGGAAAGACCAAGCAATCCTCACATAGCTATTGAGAAACAGAAATTATAGTCAACAGTTCCAAAACTGCTAACCCTCATTAGTCAAAGCTTGTGACGGCCAATTCATCCATGGCAGAAGAAAATATTGCTATTCCAGCATGAATGTTGGATAGGAAATACTAATACAGCTGCATCTCATCAAAACGTCTTTTTCTTTTCTTTTTAACAAACTGCACAAGACATCTGACAGAAACGTCCTGGCCTTGACACATTGCAACATTGGTCCTGGACACATGCTGAGTGCTCGTCAGTTGGCAGTATCAATTAAGCACCTACAATTGGGCACACGCGTGCATACAAAGAAGCGCACGTATGTGTGAGCACTCAGCAGCACCGTTGCCGTCGAGCGTGGATAATTCTACTCGGCGAAAAGGTTGCAGGGAAACTATTCTAGCAAGACTAGACAACAACATTCGGAAATGCGCTTAATTCGTGAACCCAGAACCAGTGAGGCAGTTCCCGATGTAGCTGCACAAGTCTGGGCAACAATTGCACAAACACAGGGGAGCAAGTGACAGGGCCTTACGAGTAGTAGTCCGCAGACGGAAGCCGAGCCGTGGCCTCCTCCTCCTTCGCGGGCGGAGATCGGGAACCCTAGGTGATTAGATCAGGTGAGCTGAGCCCGAGCGCGAGCTGAGTGGCGACCAAAGCTCGAGAGCGAGAAAAAAAGTGAGGGAAGTGGTACCTCGACGGGTCCACGCTCCGGTGCCACGGTGAAGACCGTGCTCTGCGTCGCTCGCTGCGGCGGCGGCGGCGCTCCGGCAGCGGGAGGCCACGGGGAGGACGGCATTTGGAAGAGGGAATGCTGCTGACCGATGACCAATGAAAGCGGACCTTGTCAATCTTTTTTTATATATAAAGAGTGCCTCACGGTTGATATTATATATCAAAGAAAAAAGTCATTAAAAGATAGTAGACAGCAAGATACTCGTATGAAATAATCTCTAACAATAAGAGGAAGGCCTTGTTTAGATTCAAAATGTTTACAAAGTAAAGTATTGGGAGCAATAATATATAATTCGGTTAACGCCAACTGGACGTAGGGTTGTTAGTCGACTATGTTGAGGGTCTGAAGCAGGATAAATCGTGTGTCTCTTTGCACCAAACACCGAGTTTCACTATTCGCCGACGCGCGAACAACTGTCTCGGGTACTCCCGTGGCAGGCTATCGGTAGTAAAACATCGATACAAGCTTAATGATATCTCTCCACCAAAATGATCATATCTTATTGTCACCTAGTAGGCTCCCATTCTGATATTAGGAATCCCATAGAAGCCTTACCCAGGGCAAGTCCTCCCTATTGAAGAATTTGTGAGATGTTCCATTAGGAGAGCCCCATTATGTGGTCTAAGATTGATCACACCTAGACCTCCCTCTCTCTTAGGTGTGCACACCAAAGACCAAGACGCACTTGCTGGCTTCTTAGAGTGAAGGTCAGAGCCTCTCGATTTGTTCAATTACTGTATGTTGGAGCTTAATTATGCAAAGGGTAAAGGTTGGAAGAGCAAAGAGTACAACATTTATAACCTTAGGTGGCTAAGGTTTCACTAATAAGTAGACACGGGTGTAACACTGAAAAAAAGCTAATCGATTTACATGGATTTTGGTCAGCTCACAAATTCATACTAAACCATCCAGTTTAATCTAATTTTAGCGATCTGATTGTGCGGATTTTTTAAATGGATCTTATGTTAAGTCCTTTTATGGTTGGAACTGCTGATCCGATCCAATCCTAATAACTTTGCTTACATAGCTTGAGGAATGCTCAAGTGTCATTAACTCATTATATGACGAAGCTTTTCCACTGGGAGCTATAGACAATTTTTTACCCTATTGCTCATATTTTTTTTCTTAATATATATTGAAGTTCTTATTCAAGGCGAATAAATGTTTGTAAACTATTTTTTTCATTATCGCATATAGTAGTCGCAAAACCATCATATCCTTTTTTTAAAAAAAAATACATCGTATCTTTTAATCTTTGAACCACTCTATCATTTTCCTATCATTTTCATATCACTCTTCCTCATTCTTTGGTGGCAGAAAGAAAAAATAAGACACCCAAAAGAAGAAAAAGTTCCTCAATTAGGTTAGGTTTTGAGCTGCGTTATTCACAGCGTGGGTACTATTTTGTATTGCAAAGCTTGTAACATAATGATGTATCCAGGTTTCATATAATATAACTCTTCGTTCGTCATAAAAAAAATCATTTGAAATCAAAATATTTATAAGCCTGGGATTATTTTTGTGTGGGACATGTTGTAGTCTGACTCTGTAAGACTCTGGTTAAATTTTGGGCCTCGGATTTCACATAAAAGTACGAGGTGATTTTTGCACGTGTCCTTGGTCGTTTCCGATCGACTCCTCCACGTGACCGGCAGCCATTCAGCCCGGATGCGGCCGCGCTCCTCTCGTCGCCGTCGCCGTCGCCGCCGCCGCCCTTGCCCCTTCGGCCCCTCCCTTCGCACGTGCGTCTCGCTGGCTCCGCACCGTCAGGCTCATCCCTCATCGGCTCACCCCGCTCCGCCGACTGCTCGAGTAGTGAATAGCGGGTGATTTCTTTGCTTGGAATTTGTTTTTTTTAAAAGAGATCAACGTACTAATTAGTCCACGGGAACGATTCGGCTCGGCTGCTTACTAATTATATAATGCAAGCTAATGGCAGTGTACCGCGATTGAATCTGTAATTTTGTGTTTTCAAGCTAGTTACTGCAAGTTAATGACTTTGCATCTGAGATTTAGTGGTTGCAAATGTCACCATTTTGTTAGATGAAGAAGAACTCGGCATTGATTAAGTTTGTTTGTCCTGCTTTAATTGAGCATGTTGTCTATTATAGAAAATTTCGCCTAATTTAATTAGTTAAAATTAAATGGCAGGTCATGCCCGTTTATACGTTAAGAAAAAGTTACAGGAAATTAAAACAGTTCTGAAACACCGGTGGTTCACTTTGATGTTCTGACTTGATGGGCAGGTTTATAAACACAAAGTCAAATATTATGATGTTCTGATGAATTGCAGGCTCATGAGTCATGAGCTTCTTCATTTCTAAATGAAGCTGACTGGCAAGGGGTGAGCTTTGTTGACTCCTTTTAGGACTTCCTGTCCATCTTGCAGAGTGTGTGTTCAGGTGGTCCCTGTTCTTGCTGTTCTGTAGTAGTAACTTCAAATCAAGATTCTGAACATTTCCTTTTACTACCTGTTCAAAAAAATGTTCTTTTTGTTTCACGTATAAAAGTATTGGCCGTATGGTCAGACATTTTTTTTTGTTGAAGTAAGGTATGGTCAGACAGTAGAACTGTAGAACATAAGATCATATAATAGCATTGCAGTTCTGATGGATCTCTGAAAAATTGTTTTTTTTGTTTTTCTTGGCCACTTGCAGTGTCGAGTTGAGTGTGACTACCTACCAATTCCCATTTTTATTCAGTTCCTGAATTGAAGAGAGACTGCCAAGCTGAAACTCTTGCTGACATGCTTCTTGTTGAATCTTCGGTTCCAGGGATGAGGATGGCACCCTTGCTGTTGAGTTCAGAGTGACTCCAGAGGCGTATCTTTGCCTGCATCTGCATTATTCCCACTCAGAACGACCATCGCCTTTCGACACTTTCTGCTCTGGATTGAAAAGAATCATACGTGCCTGAGAATAGCAGGTGATAGCTGGACTCCCTTGTGTGCTTTATTGGGCCTCCGTGCAGCAGACCCGCATCATACGTTTCTATGATCATCAAAGTTTGTTCATGGAGAAGGAGAATTATTGGTGTGCGAGGCTTAATTGCAGCATGTTGCTGCCACCACAGATTAGGAGACGCAACCATACCTTGTTTAATTCTTGTATAAAGTCTAGCAGCTCATTGCCACCACTAGATGCGCCAGAGATTGGTGTAGTGCAAAAAAAGAGGTGCATTAGCTGTACTCGTGTTGTTCTTTTCATATATTCTTCTAGAACATGAGGCATGCATATTTTTATATATATTTTTTTTTTGTTGATTTGGTGTGGCTTGTGGCAGGAAAAAAATGCATACATAGGGATAGGGGGGATGTTTTGTTTTAGAGACATAAGTATAATTAAACCAGCTTACATCATTGTAGGTTTGGTTATGGCCATTAATTAGCTTGCATTGGCCTGAGTGATGGGCAAATCATTGTGTCCACCCTGTCTACAGCCAGCATGTGCAGCAATTGCTGCGTTGATGCTGCATGAGTGGTGTGGTTAGACAAATATTCCTCCTCCATTCTGGAGTTTATATTAGGCCACAATAACACATTCATTCCTCTGCTGCTGCTGCATTGTTATACTTAGGCCCTCTTCGGATGTATCAACTAAACTTTAGCTAGCTAAATTTAGCTGTCATGCATCCAAACAGGCTAGCTAAAACTCTAGCTAAAGTTTAACTGAGTTTATTAGCTGGTGCATCCAAACACCTAGCTAAATTTTAGATATGAGACTTTTTAGCTAGCTAAAATTTAACTCTAAACTTATATGATAGGATACCACATGCATGATAGATGGCCATGCAGGGGCATATGCATTGCCAACAAATGGATCAGTTGAGCTGAGGCTACAATAGCACACCACCAAGGTCACCTGCTCTCAGCATCTGCTCGAGGAATGTGAGTTGGCAAGCTGTTGTCTCGGAAAGCTTGTAGCAGCTAGCATAGCAACGCTTGCCTGTACGTGCTGTGATCGATATGTACATGCATGTTCCTGCATGCTCCTTTATGTTTAGCTCAGCTTATTAGGCAGTGATGATTGCTGGATATTTATTATTATTTGCTGAGATGTTGTTATATATGGTTGGAGATTTTGGTACATGTGAGCATGTGCATGCACTCTGTTCTGTACTTCTGTTTCTTAACAATAGATAGATATTGTATTGTGTTGTGACAACAGAATATGCACTGCCTGCACACACATTCCTGATGTTCCCTCAAGATACATACGAGTACTAGGGAATTGAAGCAGTTTTTTTTTTCTTCCTTCTGTTTGCTGTCTGTCATATATATGCCCTATATATACTCCCTGCATCCCAAAATAAATCAACTTCCACGGATAGAGGGAATAGACAAAAAATAAATCCATGTCAAATATATATATCCATCTCATCTGGTCAGTATATAGGTTATGAGTTAGAGCAGTGTGCGCTCATTAATATCTACAAACACACAGAAGGAGATTGCAAGCAACATTAAAAGCACGTCCGGGGCACTGAACAACAAGTTACAGTAGATTTTTTTTTCTTTCCCACATGGCAATGGCTAATATAATGAACGAACCTACTACAGGGTTGTCAACGAGCTGAGGAGGAGGAGGAGATGGAGAAGGCAAAAACAAGGGCCAAAAAAATAGCCTTCCCATTGATTGATCCATCTATCTCCATGCTCCAGGGAATGAATGCATGCATGCATGCATGCTTGATTGATGCTTCTTCTTCTTCTTTTTCTAACAACAAGCTAGCTAGCAAGGTTTCGAGCTCGACCAGCAGCAATGGCGAATGAAAAGGAGCTAGGATTCATAATCATGCATATATGCTACTGGTACAGTGACTGAAACGAAGCTAATCAGTCGTCGATGGATATATGTTTGTTTATACTTTTATTACCAGAGGAAGAAGCTTCTCCTTGAAGAGCCGCCGCCTCTCTTGCTGTGGCCTCCTCGCCTTGACGAGTTGCCCTCTCCTCCTCCTCCTTTGTCCACCTTGCCATTGCCAGCAGCAGCTTTCTTGCGGGAGCTGGTGGCGAAATTTGCACGTGCGCCGCCACCTTCCTTCTGCTCTTCTTCTTCCTCCTTGCCATGGTTTCCATCATCATCATCATCATCTTCTTTGCCGTGTTGGTGTTGGTGTTGGTGTTCTGACGGCGGCGACGACGACGGCGGCTTTACTCTAGCTGGGCCGGTGGAGGCATCGGACGCGAGGGAGTCGTCGTCGTCGACATCGGCGTAATCTTGCTTGTTGATGATGTAGCCGTAGCCGTCGTCGACGCTGCTCCCTTGGCTGCCGCTGCTCTTGCCGCTGCCGTTGCCGGCAGCACCATACATATGCATGGGCGAGGCAAGGTACATTGTCCAGCCGGACTCGCAGCTGTTGCAGCCCTCGCCACCGCCGCCGTCCTCCCCGGTGATGTGGGAGGAGGACTCCATGGCAAGAGGCCGAGAGAGAGAGGCAAAGCTTAATTTCAGGATGGAGAAAAGCTAGAGCAGAGAGCCAAAGGGAATGTGATCGAAGCTGAAACATGAGAGAGAGAGAGAGAGAGAGAGAGGAAGAGAGAGAGAGAGAGAGAGAGAGAGAGAAGAGAGGAGGAGAGAGAGAGAGAGAAGAGAGAGAGAGACGGGATGTGATGAGCTTGGGAGAGGAGAGTCTGGTGTGGAGTTCCGTTGTAGGAGAGGCTATAGTATTTATTATGGAGCTTGGTCTGGGCGCCCCATCAATGCAAGGGTGAAGAAGCCATTGCTGCTTCTTCCTGGAGTTGGACACCCACGACCACGAGCACGAGCAGGAGCTGAAGAAGGGAACATTGAAGCTTCTGACACCCGGCCAGCAGTACCATCTTCGTCTTCTGTTCGTCTTGGTCCTCCTGGCCTTGTTTCTCCACAGCAGGAAGAGGAGGAGGACGACGGACGAGCGGGGATGGAGGACCCCGGACTGAACTGGACTGGACTGGACAGCCGCGAGAAACGCCAAGAGTCGTCCTGTGTGTGCTGCTGCTGCAGGGGAGGGAGGGAAGAAGATCGAGGAGGAAGACGAAGGAAGGAGAAGGGCAAAGGGCAGAGGAGAGGACAGGGCAGCAGTGTCCTTAAATGGCAGGCTAGCTATCCCTCCAACCAACTGTCTTTCATAAACTTTGCCAACCATTTTGTTCTCTGTCTGTCTTGTCACCACGCCCAGAGCAGGGATGCTCTGCTCTGCTCTCCTCTGTTCACTGGCTTCCGGTGTGCTGCCCCTGCCCTGCCCTGCCCTGCCCATGTGGGCTGGGCGTCCTCTGTTCCCGGCTCCTCCTCCTCCTCCTCCTCTGTAGGCCGAGACAGGGCAATGGCGCCTGCTTTGCTTGTTAAAGCTTGTGCTCTCCTCTGTTCACTGGCCTTGTTTGCTTGCGCCGGCACAGATAGAAATGAGCCGGCCGGAGTGGTGTTTGATCATAGCCATGTAGCCACGCCCTGAGCCTGGTCATGCTCATGCATGCGCGTGTGCTACTGTGCTGTGCTGGACCTCATCTGCTCACCTGTTGTCATTCAGACACGTTGATCCTTCCCGTTCCCGGAATCCATCATCGTCCATTCACAATGCTGATTGGTCGTTTATTTACACTAGTGTACGAGCCTGTTTGGTTTGCAGCCGCAGGCTGCCTCGCCGCAGCCTTTGCTGTATGCGCATGGCTCGCCACGCCCGCAAAGCCAGCACCCGCCGAAGGCAAGGCGAACAATCTAGCCGCCATGATTTTTGTGCTTGGAGTTGCTGTGGCGGCCACTGTTTTGTCAGGAGCCAAACATCTGATGGCGGCCGCAGTATGTGGCGTGGCGAATATAGCAGGGAACCAAACACTATCCTAACTCTCCGTGGCTGCCACAGGTGTGGCGTGTTGCATGGTGCTTATTGATTCTTTAGTTAGTTATCTGTAAGTAAGCTGACTTGGCATCCGCATTTGTGCTTGACACGGCGGCGAGGCGAGAATCGACTCGACAGTCGACACTGATGAAGAAACAAAACAGTCGACTGTACATGATGGATGGGATGCACATGAACGAACATGCATGCCCTGGATGCCCGCAGTGACGACGCACGCAGAGCAGAGCAGAGGAGGACAAGGACGCCATCAGCATCAGCATCAGCGGCCAGTAGCCCGGTCCAATCCGTCCGTACATCCGCCGGCACGTGCGCGCCTTTGGGTCTTGCCTCGCCTGTCCTGCGCGGCCGTGCCATCTGCCATGACTGCACTGCACTGCCACGCCTACAGGAGCCCGGTGCAGAGGATCACATGCATCGCACGCCGGCGCCGAGGCCGTGAGCCATGGATGGGATGGTGCTTTGGTTGCCTAGAGTGGAGAGCATCATATGAATGGAGTACACACACAAGATTTAGGCATGCTACGTACTACTTGTATACAACCAATAGGAAGCAATGCCAAAGCAGTTTAGCAATACTCCACTAATTAAATCGATCATGGTTTAGACAAAGAAAACAACTGTAACATATGAAAGCACATATTACAACTGCTAACTAATCGTGGAGCATACATTAACCATATGGCGTAGCCGTAGCCGTCGACCTGACCCTCACGGCGCATGGCCATCCTTGTGAAAGGTTTCCCAACTCAGTACAATGCGCATGATCTCGAAACCAAAATCCGAAACAAAGAGCATCTCATAGGGTAGGGGGTCTTCTCAAGGAACCGTTGGATGAATGGGCGATCAATCCGGTGTTGATTGCTTCGGCCCATAAACTCTCTGATGTCTACTTAGGGTGATCAATGTTTGGTTCTTTATTTCTACAACATCATTTTGTTGGAGAATGTAAGTTTACAAAGACCTCTGCTTGATCTAGTAAAGATGCCGACTTTAATTTTTATAATCAAAGAAAAGATATTGGATAGTTTCAAGTTTATAAAAAAATAACAAACTTTACTACAATTTTTTTGTGCTAGATTATCCTTTATTAAAATAACCCATTTTTGAAGAACCACATGCAATTTTTGTTCTTTAAGGGTATTTTTATTTTTCATATCTTCTGCATTACTTTCAAACCATTGCCTAATTGATGCACTGATTGAGCATTATATAGTTAATATATACATTCACCAAAGCCTATCATTTTGGCATGGATGTGTGACAACTGTCATTGTTAGTTCTTCTCATAATAAATAAATAAATAAAAAGGATGTGCAGAACACTATGATAAAGATATCGCCTGCATAAAACGAGCACATTACTTCATGTCCAGTGTCAGTGTCACAAAAGATTGCAATCGGAAGGATTCAGCAATGTGGGCAGCACCCTACCTAAAGTTAACCACCGCGTTCCACCTTCTAAATTGTCCAAATCCGTCCCATAACAACATGACAATGAGATATGCTTTATTTTGATTTTGGAGGAAAATTCTGGCCTCTAGTCTCTGCATGCACGCCAAAGGATGCTTAGTCTGGTTGGCTAAGTCACTCAAGCGGCACCCCACAGGTCCTGAGTTCGATTCCCCGTGGGAGCAAATTTCAGGTTGTGGTTTCTTGGATTTATTCCAAGATTTTCCGGCGCTACACTTTCAGTGGTAGGCGCGATTCCCCGTTGGAGCAAATTTCAGGCTGTGGTTTCCTGGATTTATTTCAGGATTTTCCGGCACTACACTTTCAGTGGTAGGCGACGTAGATATCTGTCGGCTCAGTTCTTCGGAGGTCAGTGGTAGGCGACGTCCCCGTCACTTTCAGTGGTAGGCGACGAGTTCTTCGGAGGTGCTACACTTTCAGTGGTAGGCGACGTCCCCGTCACTTTCAGTGGTAGGCGACGTAGATATCTGTCGGCTCAGTTCTTCGGAGGTGCTCATAGAGGTAAGGTTCGCGTACGTGTATTCATAGGGGTGAGTGTGCGTGCATGTTTGACTATTTACGTTGTAAGTGTGTAATTCTAAAAAAAAAAGTCTCTGCATGCACCCTCTGCAGACAAATAATAGAACTTCATGCTCCTGATATATCATAGAAAGCCGAGTGTGTGTCAGTGATCCCTTGTTTATCTTTGAGTGAAGAACTCATTTCTTAGCAGTTAATTTCTCTTTTGCAGACAAGCACAAACTGGTGGCAGTCCTTTCCATCATAATCGGAAATTACCCAAACCTGCAAGGATGGCAGTTGAGGTGAGCTCGATTGATACAGTTCTTTATTAACATCATACATGCATGTACATTAATTTAAGCTGGTGACATATATAAGAATCTTGAACAAGCAGTAGTCACACATAACCTGCCTGCTAAAGTTAACTTTTGATGGGTAGCCCATCAAACAAGGAAGCTTCACCAGGCAGGCAGGCAATCAGAGATATAGAAATATCAGAGAGCGAAGCCAGTGGCAGCATGCTGCATAGTAGCATTTCATTTGGTTAATATATATAATGCTTGCTGATAGGCTCTAACTAGCACTGTGATTTCTGTGTCTTTGCTATATATGTCGTCGTCCTTAGCTAGCTTGTTGCCGACAGCAAATGATGCAAGTTTAGGAAGCACACAGGAACAGCCTTGCAAAAAGGAGGAGCAGAGGAGAAAAAACTTGCATTGTTGACTTGTTTAGTGTCTGATCATGCCATCCTGCTCCTATAGCTTGGTCCTGTCCTTTGTGGGTTTAGTTGGCTCGATTAGCCTTTTCATAAACTAACAAATATGTAGTTTGGACTTTAGACTCACTAAACATCAAGGCACACACCTTTCTACCTAATATAAGATGAACACTAACTTATTCCATATAGATTCAAGTACTGAACTTGAACATGCCACGCATATAAACTTTGCACGAACTCGAATTGGATTGTTTTGATGGTCTTGATTTTGGTAAATGGTAAAAGCACAATATATATGCTTATTTGGTTTTCCTCTCGCCACATCAATGCATAGTCAGTGTGGTACTCATCAACATACAGAGCGGGTTAGATCCTCGTTTGGACCTAGATGACATCTAAAGTCAAGTTCATGGACATAGAAATAACATTTATGACTAGATGTACCTAGATGGCACCATTTACCAAATTGAAGTACCAGCCTCACATATATAGGGGCCACGTCAATGCAGAGTCAGCGTGCCACGTCGTTAGCATAGAGAGTGGGTTAGGACCTATATATTTAGACAGGCCCGGTCCTGTCAATTTATGGACCTGGAGCGAGTCCAGAAAAGTGGGCCCTTCATTACAATTATATATATATATATGAGGACGCTAGAAATTTATAAAATAGTAAATACCCTAGAACTACATTCAATTCAACGCTAAAATAAAAAACGAGTTAGGAAATTATGAAGTTTTTTTTGCATGGCAAACAGAGATAATGTGTATTCATTGCCCTTGCTGAACTATTAGGCATTCCCCAATCCCAAATTAGAATTCACAAGACAGAGGAGTCTTGTATTATAAAGGGGCAAAGTCGATTAGGCAAATTAAACACTGATTAATAAACAATCAATAAAGGGGCTTACCTGAACATGTCTGAACATGTCTGCACGTGAGAACGAAGCCGGACGCGAAGGCGCAGCCGCGCAACAATGAAACTGACGGACTCTACTTGAATACTTCACACGCTCTTAGTATATTTCCTATGGGCCATGGGATTGGGATTGGCCCCCTTGGCTTCGAGGGCCCAGTGCCCAGGCACAACTCGCACCCCCAGGGCCGGCGCTGTATTTAGACCTAGATGATACCAGCTAAAGCTAATTTTATGGACCTAAAAATAATATTTTGAGAGTAGAGCGAGAGCAAGCAGCCTGATGTGTGACATCATGGAGTATGTATATGCATAAAGGGGAGCCTTCTCAATCATACATTTTTCGTGAGATTAAGAAGAGCATCATGGAGTAGTACGCACCTGCAGCCTTTTACAATGAGCTCCAGCAGATCTGCAAATCTCCCTAGAGTTGCAAACAACTTGCATTGTTGCTGTGACACTGTTCTTGATGTTACTTGTAATAACTTATTATTACTAGCTAGCAAGTGATGATGGTATGCATGTATAGTAGACTATATATATAAGGTAGACTGAGCATAATATATAGCATTCCTACTACGTGCTCTGAACTAGGTCAAAGATTTACATGTCCAATATATATAACCTGTCCTGAACACGTGTAGTACGTAACTGGCCGGTATATATATGCTACGTGTTATACTAAAAACCATGCATCAGAATATGTAATAAGAAGGCTTACCTGGAAACATGTTGGTTAATTATCAGCAGTTGTGTTAACTGTTCAGATGACAAAATGTATTTGTTTTGCAGCAATACGGGTCTCTACACTAGCTAGGTGGCACCATGACGTACGTACCAAGTACGTTATTTCTGACAAGTGCCGTATAATCTTCGACTCTTGTCGATCTATGACAGAGCCAATATATATAATACATAGGGCTGTTTAATTCTAGGGACTTTGTGAGTGCTGTTTTTCTGAACATTGTCGCGTAACAGTGGTACATTAATTATTTACGTGATGTTTAAATTATTGTTATGTTTCTTAATTAATTTGGGTCAACAGATATACACAAGGACCGTACCCCTTTGTACGGACAAGTTGCATGGTCGTCGTCTGACTTTCATATATGTACTGTTCATCAGGTCTCATGGTAGCTTGTTCGATCATATATATGCATTGACATTATTATGCCATCAATCCCTAGTTAGTTGAGCAACTAGGCATCTGTAATCTGTGAGCAAAAAAAGTTATGTACCTTCCCTCTCCCTTATTAGAGCTGAGTGGGGGCTAAGGTTATTAATTAGGCTGACAAATGCATGCTTGGTTTGCTTTTAAGGGCATAATTTGCACAACTTACTTTAGCAGCTTTTAGTCTTCATGTGGGCTAAATCCAGCTAGAGCAACCCAACCAAATATTTTTTAACAGAAAAATTTCATAAATTGATTATTTAAAATAGACAAGGGGGTGAGCTAAATAAAAGTAGCATCTTCGTATTCACTTTATGTGCATAATGCATGGCTTTTATGTAGAGTTTGTCATAGAGAATCACTTGTAGCAACAGAACCATCAGGAGCCAGATCGATGAGGTCTACCAAATAGGTTCTTAATTAATTAAGTTGGCATTAGGTAATCACGTACACTGGGTCAACGAGATTTATTAGAGCATTACAAGGCATGCATGTGTTGGACTGCTGGATGATAGTGTGGGAGTAATAACCTGCAGGGAAGAGTGTAGGAACAGATGTCACAAAATAAGGAGGGATTATTCTTTTTTTTTTGAGAGTACACAGTACAACGCAGACACTTAACACGCACGCACACTCGCCCCTACGAACATACGCACGCAAATTCTACCCCTATGAGCACCTTCGAAGGACTGAGTCGGCAAATCTTGAAGTTCACGAAGTCATCACAGACGCCTCGTTGTGGACGGAAACGTCGCCTACCACTTAATTCATAGGATTTGAACCCTGGGTGGGAGCCCCTCAACCAATGACCTTTGTCATTGCGCCGTGAACCCTTTGACAAAGAGGGATTCTTCTCTATAACTGAAACTTCAGTTATTACATAGATCTATGGAAAAAGATTCTATATAGTATATATATTATTAAACCAACAATAATAGTGTGTCATATGTTTCATGAAAAAAAAATCAAGAATGAGACTTGTGCATGCGAGAAGATGAAAAGATGCAACAAGAGGAAGTCCACCTGCATGCTAGCTTTAGGGGTTGGGAGGGTGGGACAGGTGATCCGAAGGAAAGTAGTCCACGTTTTTGCGTGCATGCATGGGCGTCCAACCAAAGCATTTCATATGAAAATGTTTGGATTTGACGGGAGCTGCTCGCTGCCTGCTGACCTTGGAAATAGTCGTCAGTGTATACCAGCAAGCAAGACGAAGACAGCCCAAGAAAGCCGTTTAGTTGTTTCCTTCATCTTGACTCAAAGCCAGCCAATGCATGCAACACGTACCAGCATCCCAGCTGAGAGCACAAAGTCCAAGCCGCTACGTGACAACTCTGCATGAACTCAGCCATTCATTTTATTTTATTTATCTTATATAATTGTGTGTGTGTGTGTATGCTACTATTCGGCTGGGTCTGTCTGTAGATTGCGAATTTGTCATCTACCAGTATTGCACCACCTAATAACCTAACCAGTAGTCCAATACCAGTACCATGCATGCAAGCTATATTTGCTTCTGAATTCTGGCAATGTCATATACATAAATAAGCATAAGTATCTTTCCCTTCGTTACAAAATAAATTAATTTTCAAAGTTTGTCTAAGTCAAACTTTCTTAATTAATTTTAGTTGTTTTTATAGAAAACAGCGCACCAATATTTATTTATGATATCGAATTATACTAATTAGACACGCTACAAAAAATCAATGTTTCAGATCGGTTACCCGAGAGAAACATGATTTAATCCAACTGACCTATATAGCACTGCCCATAGGAAGAAAAAAAAACTGTATTTTTTATATGATCAATTATGTTTAGGCCTCATTTGGATCCTTGAAATTGAATTTATTTTAATAAACATAATTTAGAGACATATTAATTAACATAATATGGTTGTACATGGATTATATTTGCATATTATTGTTCAGTATATGAGAAATATACTTATATGTTGTATTTTTATTATAGGAGAGCGAATTTTAATTAAGAATGTGTTATAAGTTGCAAAGTAGAAACATGGAATGGTGATCCGCCATAGAATCAATTTATATCTTTCATCCTATGAATTTGAGATAGACTTGTATGTAAACTTTGAAAAGTGGTGGAATGTCAAATTCCAATGCAATAAGTTATTCTTGGAAATTCCTCGACATTCTAATTTTGTTTTTGATTCAATTCTTTCATAAGGGCTATCCTCCGATCCAAATGAAGGGATGATGCAAACGGCCGTCGTTGTTGCAAGGAGGCAGGTGCCAATGAACCTAGGCTTCCATCTTTCAGTTGAACAAGTGAAAAAAATGTGTACTATCATATATTTTGGTAATAGAGAGTACTTCGCAGAAGTGAAAATCCGGGGCATAAAAGCTTGTCGCTTGTGGATTATGGACACAACTAGTAGCTATATATATATGTACTCTTTTCTGCCGGCCTGTACTTACTTGCTCATAACTGTCTGGATTTTTGAGCAAGTCAGCGTGAACAAGTAGATCGAGCTAATCATGCATATTGTATTACACGTAGCCCTCATTATCGATCAGTTTCTTTCAGCACGACAAGAACCATGCTATACTCAATTAGCTGACACGTACGTACTGCTAGCCTCTTGCTTGCGTGCGTAGACTGACAAGCAAGTCTCGCCTCTCTGTTGTTTCTTGTGCACAAAATGTACTGTACACAAACGGTCACACCTCAGCACGTACGCATAATAATAATAAGAGTAAAATACACTGGCGGCCCTTTAACTTGTCAGCCTGTGCCACTTTGGTCCATGAATTTGCAAACGCAAAAAATTGGCCCCTGAACTTGTCAGTCTGTGCCACTTTGGTCCATAAACTTACAAACGCAAAAAAATGACCCCTGAATTTGTCGACATGTGCCACTTTGGTCCATGAACAGTAACCGTGAAATAATATTGGCTACATGGCACTGTTCTGCTACGTGGCCACCTCTCGTAAGCCGTGCATGCAACTATTTGTGGTGATGAACAGCAGACCGTGCATGGCACTGTTCTGCTACGTCAGCGATGAACGACCTTTTGATATTTTTTCACGGTACTGATATTTGTTTATTTCATAGCTAATTATTGGTGCATGCTAAATTCATGACAAATTTTGTGTAGCCTCTTCATGATGTACTCTACCTAGAAAAAATATGAAACCTAGAAAAACAAATAGTTTTTGCATGTTTTAAAATTATCTCTTTTAATTAATAAATGCAACTTTTATGATTTTTGTAGGCCAAAATAAATATTGAAAAAATATGAAAATTGATTTATAGCTGTTTTATGATGATATCAACATGTACAAAAAGTTTAGGATGAAATTTAAATGTTTAAATAAATTCCACAAGTTTTGTTATTCTCAGTTGTTTTATAGAAATATTTAGATATTTAATTTTTCATGAAATAAAACTATCTCAAACAACAAAACGGAGTACACCATTGCAAAGAGCTCATCGAGACGATCAAAATTGATATATTATTTGCTATATGTGGAGCTTCAAATAAAAATATATTAATTTTGCAAATTAAAAAGAGAGTGCTGACGCCAACACCACAAACAGCACGGCCTACGAGAGGCGGGCACGTGGCAGAACAGTGTCATGCAACCAGTGTTATTTTCGTTGTTACTGTTCATGGACCAAAGTGGCACAGACTGACAAGTTCAAGGGCCATTTTTTCACGTTTGCAAGTTCATGGACCAAAGTGGCATAGACTGATAAGTTTAGGGGCCATTTTTTTGCGTTTGTAAGTTCATGGATCAAAATGGCACAGACCGACAAATTAAAAGACCGCCAGTGTATTTTACTCTAATAATAATATAATGCATGGTACGTGAAGGCAAATATAAACCCATGACGAGCTGAGACACGCAGGCCACACACAGAGCTAGCTAGATAGAGATAGAGCTAGCTAGCTAGCAAGGGAAGAACCAAGGTCGCATGCAGCAGCAGCCAGTCAGTATATATATATATAAGCAGCAGTCTGCCCCGCAGCCACCACCTGCTCGAGGCCACTCGGTTGGTGCTGGTGTACGTGTAGTGGCGTCTAGCTATAGCTAGCTTTGAGCAGTTGTTAATTATTATTAGTTGCATCGATCGATCGGTTGCCGCCGGCCCGGCCGGCCATGGGGAGGTCTCCTTGCTGCGACGAGAATGGCCTGAAGAAGGGGCCTTGGACTCAGGAGGAAGATGAGAAGCTGCTGCACTACATCCAGAAGAACGGCCATGGCAGCTGGAGGAACCTGCCGAGGCTGGCAGGTACGGATCGAGTACTACATGCATGATCGATCATATATAGAGCTAGCTATAGAGGTTTAGGTCTGAACAGGTGCGGCAAGAGCTGCCGTCTGCGTTGGACCAACTACCTGCGTCCGGACATCAAGCGTGGCAAGTTCTCGGCGGAGGAGGAGCAGACCATCCTGCAGCTGCACTCCGTGCTGGGCAACAAGTGGTCCGCCATCGCCACGCGTCTCCCCGGCCGCACCGACAACGAGATCAAGAACTTCTGGAACACCCACCTCAAGAAACGCCTCATCAACATGGGATTCGACCCCATGACGCACCGCCCCCGCACCGACGACTTCTTCTCCGCGCTCCCGCAGCTCATCGCGCTCGCCGCCCACCTCGGCGTTGGCGGGACCGGGAACGGCGTGGCCATCGTCCACCAAGAGGCCGCCAAGCTCCAGTCCCTCCTCCAGTCTGCGGCTACTACCACCATCGCCGCCGCCGCCTCCTCCGCTCATCATCATCATCCGTTGGAGGCTCTCGGTCTCGGCGCCCTGCTCTGCTCGCCGCCGCAACTGACCACCACGACGACGCTTGACAGCTCTACAACCACGACTGCCGCCCCGGTGCTGTCGTCGTCCGCGGACGACGCCAGCGGCCACTTGTTACCATGCACGACGACGACGTTCCCGGCCGTCAGCAGTGAAGAAGGTGAAGCTGCTGCTGCCAACCACCAGCAACGACAGCAAACTACAACAGGCCTCATCAGCAACTATGGCGGCGGACGGGCCGATGATGACGTTGACCATCACGTGTTCGCGTGCTATGGTGGTGGCAGCTCATCATCGCTGCCGCCCCTGACCGACCTCTCCGACGCGGCCAGCCTGCTGCAGGTGCAGGTGGACGGCGGCTGCATGCGCAGCGCCACGGCGTTGTCCGGCGGCTTCGGTGGCGGCTCCCTCATCCCTTGTTGGCCGGAATTGTTCTTCCCCGACGACGACCCCTTCGTCACTGATTTCCTATGACATCGATCACTGCATGCGCATCATATACCATCATTTCACCTGAATTATTACCTTTGTATACACCCTACATACATACATACTACATACGCTGATGTCATATATCTCCCTCTGAATTTTGTAAGCTTAATTTGCGTACACACATACATACATATGTATACAGTATATACTTGCATATATATATATGGAGGATATATATTCTGATGATAGGATATGGCAACAACATCAGAAATTCAGAATAGAATATATCTCCCTCTGAATTTTGTAATCTTAATTTGCGTACACATATACATACATACATACATACATATATGCATACATATATGCATACAATATACTTGCATATATATATATATATATATATATATATATATATATATATATATATATATATATATATATATGGAGGATATTCTGATGATAGCATGGCAACATCAGAATATATAGAATATATAAATATACACTGAAATTCTGAATATATGCTATATAGCTCAGACAGGAGTGTCAAATGTGCTCATCACAAGCGTGTCATTCGTATGGTTAAACTCTTCTTCTTAATTAAAATTATACACACTTATTTTGTGTATTCGAGAAAAAAAAGAGGTGTCAAGTGTGCCAGTGAGTCGTCCATGCATGAGAATAATTATTAATACACATACTGTAGTAAATACTGATGATACATGAAACAAAAATACCAAAAGGATCTTTCCCTGCGGCATTTTCCAAATTTTTATGTAAAAATGCATTGCATATTATCTGAATGTATATATGCAATAATTAATCCATATATATACCTTGCTAGCTCCTTTATTTTTGCTGAGCTTTTATTAATTAGCATGACATTGACCAGAACAGTTGGAAAGTTCGAGTAGTCTGCTGTCTGAGGCTTTAATTTTGTTGGCGACCAAACCTCCCCTAACATGCATTGTGTCAAAAATGTGTGTCAAATTGGGAAAAGATCGAGGCGTGAAAATAAATAAAATAAAATCCGTAACCCTTGTCCGTTTTTCCTGGCGAGCAGGTACGATCGAGTTGATTCACCCAAAAGATCACTGACGACGCTACAAGATCGATCGAGCCGGCCGGCCTCTTATATATATATTATTACTGACTGATGAAGAAGATCGAGACTTCACGGTACGTTTCACACTGCATGCCGCCGGTTATATGACCTCGACGACGACGACTGAGGTGATCGTCGAGCAACTGGAGTAGTGAAGGAGAAATTAAGCAGCCCGCCGGCCGTGCAACGGAAGGTGGAGTTGGTCGCAGCTGCTGCTACCTCAACTTGCTAGCTAGCTATCTAGGGACGTTTTAAAAAGCTCGCTCATCACGTACGGTCGCATGCACTGTGAAAGAGAAGCAGGAGCTGAGACTGATCGAGATCGCAGTAGTAGTAGTGCAGTGGCCGGCGGACCTTCTTGCAGCTAGCCAAATAAACCAACAACAAGGGGGCCGCCTTGTTGACTTTGAGTACGTACATGGTCGTTATGTGGGTTTGCATGAGTTGGGGATCGATATGTTTGCATCGATCATACACGCTAGGACTTTTGTGTAGGGAATCTAATAAAGTTCCCCGTTGTTCGTCTGGAGACAGCGCGCGGCGGCTGCTGAAAGCCTAGGATGATGGTCCATGCTTTCTTATATATATATATATATATATATTTATTGTAGCACACTATTCTAAGGGTGTCCCTAGCACACCGATAATTTCCGTGGTTGACATGACATCTAAAAATTAATAAAGATTAAAAAACAAAAAGCTAGATATATTGACAAGTGTGAGTTCTTAGGATCATCGATCTAGGAGTAGATCTAGCGGGTAACTTCTCTTCTCGGGGTAAACAAGAAGTATAACCAAGAACAATTACTAGAGAGAGAAGAAGGGCAGAGAGGGGAAGAGATGCCTGACCATCGGGCTTGGTGGAGGAGGGGCTCGCCATCAACAATGCCGATGAAGGAGTGCTAGTGGAGTTCCGGCAACGACAGTGTAGTTATTTGGGAAGTTGTAGAGATTGGATCGGAGCGGATAATAACTTTTGTGTACCCTAATCCTATTTTTAATCAGTTTTGGAGTGGATCGGATATTTATACGGTTTCGGATATAAAATCGGATTTTTAGGGTATCGGAAATGGTATAGATTCGGACTGGTTTCAGAGTGGAAGCGGATTTTTCTAGGTCAGATAATATTTGCTTATATTTTGTTTTTTAAGATGAGAAATAATTCATTAGATGTCATTTATGCTTACAAAATAATAAAAATAAATCGATAACTATGATTATGCACCACAATATAATAATGCTAGTGTCATGGGTTGTAACTGACTTGTACTCTTGCGCTTGGACTCCTTAAAATATTCGGTTATCCTATTATAAACAATAGGATAATTAATGTTCAATTATCGGATAATCCATATCCACCGGATTTCATCAATCCCATATCCTACATCGCATCCGCATGCAGTCGGAGTCAGATTATCTATATCCACATGGATTTGAAAAACACTTCTTCATATCTTTAAAATTCAAATTTGAAACGGATCGCAACATAGGATTATCCACACCACTTTCACACGTACTCCAAAGTTGCACGAGGAGAGACGAGAGAGTCACTTAGCTGCTTATTTTCCATTCGCGTTCTGCAGCTCCTCAGATGGGCCGGCTGCGGGCCTCAATAGGCAGCAGGCCTCGGCGCAACGGCCTTCCCGCGCGACTGCTGCGCTGCACTGCTACTACTAGCGGATAAGCTCTCCCTGTCGCTGACCCTGAGCCCACCAACTCTCTCCCCCACTTGCATTCACCCCTCCCACCGCGCGCGGGGGAGCGATAAACCCTAGGGCCTCGCCGTCGTCGGAGGCGGCGCCGTGGGCAGGAGGACCCGCGATGTCGCACTTCGGAAGGTCGGGTCCGCCGGATATCCGCGACACCTTCTCGCTCCTCGTCCTCAACATCAGCTTCCGTGAGCGAGACCTAACCCTAGCCGCCCTCTCCAGTCAAGCGCCGCCGCGCTCTCTCTCTAATCGCTTCCTTCTCGTATTCGTATTCGCCCGCTTCGCAGGCACCACGGCCGACGACCTCTACCCGCTCTTCGAGCGCTACGGCAAGGTCGTCGACGTCTTCATCCCGAGGGACCGGAGGTGACTCGTCGGTTTGAATTTTCGGAGTAGTGCTTCTACTTCTATGGCTGGCTGTTTGCTCAGGTTTTGTTTGTCGGTGGGTCGCAGGACCGGAGACTCGAGGGGTTTCGCGTTCGTGCGGTACAAGTATGCCGAGGAGGCGCAGAAGGCTATAGATCGGCTAGATGGTGGGTTTAGGGTTTTTTGCTTTTTTTTTTTTTTAAAAAAAACGTATCCCCCCCCCCCCCCCCCCCCCCCCCCCTCCCTCTTTGCGCAGGGATTTTGTGCTTCTATTGATACTTGTATCTGAACTTAGGATTTTTGTGTGTGTGTGTGTGTGCAGGCCGTAATGTGGATGGAAGGAACATCATGGTGCAGTTTGCAAAGTATGGCCCCAATGCTGAGCCAATGTGAGTAGGCATCACCTCTTCTCCTCTCATGTTATGTCATGTTGATGTATCCTGTTACTTGTGGTGTTCATGTAGTTAAAATACTAATATGAACCATGTTGCTTATCTCATTTGCTGTAAATCACTCTTGGTTTGATGTGACAATAACTATATCCTAACAACAAGGATGTACAAAGAATCAACTAGCATTGTTAATTGTATTTATCTAGCTTTAAGATATACGGCTTGTTTTTCTTATGGTAAAATTCCAGTACCCATACCACACTCATTCTGTACATCTAATCTGTCATATGCATTCATGTGGTGAATTGTGTAAAACAGTTTGTTTAGTTAAACGTATACAGCTCAAAGACAACACTTGCATTCAATCTCATGTACTAGGCTCTGTTACAGAATGTACTTTTATTTTCCTCCTTGAACTTATTTATCTCCTGAAGCTGTGTGCAAGAGAGTGTGTGCATCCATTTATCTTATCTTCTAATTATTTCATTGAGGTCACCATAGTTCGTCCCTGCTTTTTTTTTTGTTTCTGTAGCCGAAAAGGAAGGGTCAAAGAGGGGGAAGAGAAATCACGAGACAGGTCAAGAAGCCGTAGTCCAAAACCAAGGTGAAGACTTTAGTTCCTTTTACATATTCTCCAGAATTACTAAATGTGTTTTATGGTATTTCCCCCCATTTGCTCTGGTAATTATCCCTCCCTCCAGTCCTCTTGTAGTCATTCACATTTTTCTATGAAACTAAGCGCCGGCCTGAATAGTGCCTTTGCTTTTGTTGCAGAGAAGCAAACTGTCGGTATAAACTGTGCTTCTTATTTGCAGAGATGCATTGTTTCTAATATATCAATTTAGCATATCCTTAACTGCCTTCATTTTGATTTGCTAGATCAGCAGTCTAGGCAACTTATAGAGCATGCATTGTTTTAACTAGGCACAGAGACAGAGATCATAGAAGGCGAAGTCCCAGCAGGAGCAGGAGCAGGAGCAGGAGCAGAGAAAGGCATGGCCGTGATAGAGACAGGGACTATCGTCGTCGGAGCAAAAGTAGAAGCCGAAGTTTGAGTTCAAGCCCTGACCACAAAAGTCGTCATAGAGCAAGAGATGATGGCAAGCGCAAGAGCAGGAGTAAGAGTAGAAGCAAGAGTAGGAGCAGAAGCCGCTCATACCACAGGTGCCTCAATACCAATTTGCAGTTCCACAATTTGGTTATTCTTTACATGTTCCCAAATTCTAATATGATTTCTTTCAACAGTGCTTCACCTGCCCGGCGTAGTGCTAGCCCTCACAAGAACCCACCGCCACGGAGGAGCCCCACTCCTGAAAAGCACACCAATGGAAAAGATTCACCTCTGTCACGCAGTGTTTCTCCATCACCAAAGCGTGCAAGCTCCCACAGCCCAGGCAGCGATGGCAAGGTTAGATTGGCGTTTAACTGCTGGCTATGTAGTTTTTTGGCCATGCATTTGTGCATGCATCTTACTTTTGAAAGCAAATTCACGTCAGGAATGAAGCTTGTTGATCTGGTGATGCCTAAAGAACAGTATTCCCATCGGATTGCAGAACGTTGAGAAAGTTGATTGAGCAGAATGGAAGTAGCAATCAACCGCTATCCAAGGTTGCTAGTTGTTCTTTCAATGGCTTCTAGGATTGTGTTTTCCTGTGTCAAAAATATGCTGTTGGTTTGTATTTTGACCTCTATTGTGTTTTTATACATTTGTACTGCATCATCTACTTTATATGCATCAGTTTCGATACCATCGTATTAATTTGTTAAAACATCTGTGCATTTTCTAGTTATCTGTTCGTGAGATGGGTTGCTGTTTACCGGTAGAATGGTATTGCACGGGACCAACTATGGTGGATGATGTCTTGCTGTTAGTCTGTCATTGGTGTTGATATGGCGATGGTGCAGCTGATGATGTGACGATGCTGATATTGTATTGATGCTGATGCTGCTGACAGTGACCATCTTGATGCAGTCTTTATTTTGTTCGAAAGGTTCTGAATCAAATCATGAAATTCCAGATGGATCTCATGATTGGTATGAATTTTTGCACAAAGATACCTTACAAGTTATGTTGGTTCTTATCCCTCCTTTTGGCAAATTCTTTTGAGTAGCAGAGATGCTGAGGGGTGTACTCCGCCGTTGCAATGGTACTCATACATGACTAATAATCTCTGTACAGGAATGGAGGTGTCAATTATGAGTAGTGTGGGTCCTGTTGATCATGTGGTGGTGGTGGTGATATTTTGCTTCTTCTCTATCATGTTGTTTTCATATTCTGGTAGTGTTGAGTGACTCCTTGTGCTATCAGATGCTCTAGCTTTATTCATTCTCAGCAACCAGTAATAAAATCCATGAACTCAAATGTTCTTGTACCAAGGCTCAATAGTAACAGGTCTTATCTATCTGGAAATTTATTTGTCAAATAAGGTCTGTATGGTAAAGGTTTGTGGTAGTATACAAGAGCACAACTGTCCATTTCGTTTGTAGCAGAGCACCTGACTATAGTATTAGCTAGTTAGATCTCTACAAAGTCTCAGGTTCGAGATGTTCGGTATATTAATAAAGACATGTAAGAGGATTAATTTGTAATTTAGGTTAGTTAAACTATTTAAAATAGAGGGTTATATAAGTATTTCCATGATGAATCTGGTAATGTCAACCACGCAGTGGATCCACGAAATGTTTCATATATTATAGCTAGGCCATGATGGAAGCTTGGTCTGCGTTTGAATCGTAGTACTCCCTCTCTAGTCCCTATGTATACCAAGTTTCAGACAGTAAATTTAGCTTGTTTGTAGCTTTATTATTATATTAATAATAATTTGTTGGCTGAAACGCCATATACAGGTGACGATGTAGTAAGCATGTAACAATGTATTCTGATAGTATAGCATATCACTTCGTATAGCTGAGCATCCTGCTAGTGGGCTACGTATTGCATGATTGACTTTGGTGATTGAATTGAATAAAAAAAATTGAAATATTTGATTGAATCGCGTTTGAACTCCAAGAGGCTGTTGCCACCGAAGTTGTTAACTTCAGCGTGGGCACTTGGCACACGTGGCAACTGGCAAATTGTGGAAAGCAAGCAAACCTTGCATATGGCGCACAGTGCAGACTGCTCACTGCAGCTAACAGCCTGTTCGCTTGGCTTTTCAGCCGGCTTAAATTTAACTAGAACAGTGTTTTTGTCTGACAAGAAATCAGCCAGCAGTGCAGCACAGTATATAATACTTTCAAACGAACAGGCTGTAAAATGTCTGCACCGCTTCTCATTCCTTTTTTTTTTAAAAAAAGAAATAACAAGCCCCTAAAGTACATTGATTAACATGAGGTAGCTACGAGAACTGAGCGTGCCACCATTGAGGAATGAAAACGCGAAATATGTCTCGAGATGACACTTGGTTAGGACTCGTGCGTTCTTGCCAACATGTTTTTCATCACAGAATACTGCTGTCAATAATCTTTTACTTCGCAAGTCAACGAGCTATGAAGCTTGATCTATGAGGCACCGTGAAAAACAGCACTCGACTCACACCACCTCAGCTGAGAACAATCGCAACTTTAAGTATAAGAGGGCTGAGCGAAAAAAATGAACAAAACAAGCTACAAAGAGCCCAAAGAGCTAGGCAGAACTGTTGCATATAAATGAGAGAGGTCGTGTACTGGAGCCAGCAGCATACATGGAGGCGATAGAGATCACCATGAAGACGTACCAAACCACAGGAGCTGATCTCAGCTATCTTATCCTACAGCCAATGTTTTGATTTGTTCAAATGACGACTACCATCTATGATCTATGGCCAAGGGAACTAGACAATTAGTGAAGCTAGAAGACGCTATCCAAACTTTTGCTCCGTGCATACACTTTTGTGGAATCCGTGGCATTAGCACCCAACCGTGGTCTTTCAGTGGCCCATGTTACCAAATTGTCGTTCATGAATGAATGAATGAACATGGTCTAAGATTCGAACTACTCAGGTACTCCTCCATTTCGATGAGTAGTTTTTCGCAGCCTCATCAGTAGGACCATCAGAGATGGCTTTCTGTGGCTCTCCACTGATGTTAGCCTGGCTCGCTTGCTTCTGCCTTGAACTCAGCCTCAGCCTCAAAAGCAACGAGTTGGCCATGACACCGACTGAACTAAAGCCCATTAGAGCTCCAGCTATTGATGGTGTCAGTATCGTCCCTGTAACTGGAAGCAATGCTCCAGCAGCGATGGGAAGTCCAACCTGCAAAGTAATAATTAACTATATGAGAACGTGCAAACGAGGTCCGAACAGGCAGTATACTTTGAAATCTAAGTTGATAACAAAAAGTACATGTCAGAATAAATATGAAATTCAAGTCTAAGAGCATTTTGGTGATAAACTGATGACATAGTTAACAGCCTATACCACAATCAATATACAGCAAACATTGTACAGTTTTTACATAACCCATTGGATTTTCTTTTTAGCCAAAGGGTGCTTAGTCTGGTTGTCTAAGTCACTCGAGCGGCACCCCACAGGTCGTGAGTTCGATTCCCCGTGGGAGCGAATTTCAGGCTGTGGTTTTCTGGATTTATTCCAGGATTTTCCGGCGTTACGCTTTCAATGGTAGGCGACGTCCCCGTCGACAGGCGGGCTACGCTTTCAGTGGTAGGCGACGTCCCCGTCGACAGCGAGGCGCCTGTGGTGACTTCGTGAAGCTCGAGATATCTGCCGGCTCAGTTCTTCGGAGGTGCTCATAGGGGTAGGGTTTGCGTACGTGTTTTCATAGGGGTGAGTGTACGTACGTGTTTGAGTGTCTACGTTGTAACTGTGTAATTCTCAAAAAAAAAACCATTGGCTTTTTTCTAGGGCGCTTCGTAATATTTACAATAATACTTCCAAAAATGCTCAGCAAGTAAAACAAATTATCGTTTTAAATCTGATCTGTTAGATTAAAAAAAAGAAGCCATGTCTAAGAGATAAGATAGAACCATACAATGTTATACATGAAAGCCCACCAAAGATTCTGTTTCACCGTCTTCATGGTCTCTTTACTCAACTCTAAAGCATCAACGAGCTGCATCGAAGGGGCAGGTTTTTAAGATTCAAACTGGTAGAGGACTAGGGGAAAAGGTAATTTATTGAGTTATACAGCAACGTGAGGTATGCAAAGAAACAACTGCAATTTTTTACACTTGGTTGCTACAGAAAATTCCAAGCTGTAGTGAAAGAGATTACCTGGGATAACCTGTTGCCCAAAAGTACAACTGAAGATACATCACTGGCTGCCCCAACACCTCCACCCATTGCAACTCCAACATCAGCTAAAGCTAGTGCTGCAGCATCATTAATGCCGTCACCAACCATGGCGACTAACCTGTGCTCTTTCTGAAGTTCAGATATGAACTTCTTTTTCTCATGTGGTTTAACTTCAGCTAGAACCTAAGACATTTCCCCACATACACAGATAAGTGAACAATGTTGAAATGGCAATAAAAAAAGTCATGCTAGCAAAAACAATCTAAACGAAAGATACAAAAAACCGTTTTTCCTGAGCTGCCTTTTGTGCTTCAGTGAGTTCCAATCTGATTACCAGATAGATATTTTGTTTATCTATTTATTGCGCTAACTGAAGCACAAATTGTATAAAATGGCTTGTTTATTCTGGCTACTTTAATGCCAAACCTTTTGAGGTTTATTGCGCTCACAGAATGAAAATAGGTGGAAGCCACTTTACTGGCTACTTTAAATCAGATTGTTTATCTATTTATTGCACTCACTGAAGCGCAATGTGCCTTTTGTGCTTCATTCTGGTTACTTTAAAGCCAAACACCAGAGAATTAAGCCACTTTACTACAGCAAAGTGGGAAAAATTATCACAAGAACAAAAACAAAAATTGAGTTGATGTTACCTTGTCTGCCTGGATACCAACAACAGAAGCCACATTCATAGCAGCACTTTCCTTGTCCCCAGATAACATATATACACTAATTCCTTGCTTAGATAGAGTGTCGATCACTTGACGAGAATCTTCCCTGAGCTTATCCTCAAAACAAATGAGACCCGCCAGAGCACCATTCACTGCTACATATGCAATAGACTGGCCAAAATGCTCTGCTTCTGGGAAGGGATTGTGAATGACCCCATGCCTGAAACGTTACAATTTTAGTGAACAGACTCCAATCAGTACAACATACAATTGCACATGACAGCTAGTGCGTGGAGAAAAGTTTAGAACAGATAACACTTAACAGAAGGTATAGCAGGAACACGAGACGATTAAAAGTGACTCATGTTGTTAGTGAGTTTATGTTAGGATAATTGTATAGCCTAGCTTCTTGTACAAGTGAAGTACAACATGTGGTACAAGAAGCTAGGTTATACAATTATCCTAATAATTTAGCATAGGGCATAGCTGTAGACTAAGAAATTCATTTGTACCTTCTAATCCAATCTAATGTTCCGACAGAAACCTGTTTCTCACCAATGGTAGCCACAGCACCAGATCCTGGTTCTTCCATGAAGGATCCATCATTTGCCTGTGACAACATGCATAAGTAAAGTGCAAAAAAAACAGAAAGGTAAATTTGTAACAAGTGAATTAAATAGTGTGAAAAAGATAAAAAAATATAAAATAGGTCACCCAATTCTATAATAATGTGTCAAGAAAGTTTGGAAGAACCGAAGAAGTCCAGAGCAAGCATGGGAAACATGTTATTATTGATTCTAAGCTTGCAGTTCAGCAGAGTAGCAGACATGATTAGAACTCAAGTAGTCAAGTGGAGAAAACATTTCTCCTGAAACAGTATTTTATAACTTGCAGAATACCCACTTAGTTCATAGTTCAGACAACGGTCATTCTAAGCTCACATTTATTGTGCACTTCTGCTATGACTACCTTCATAACGATGCAATTGGCAGACCCTGCAGCATCCATGATTGCTTTTCCAAGCGGGTGGTTTGTATTTGATTCCACTCCAGCAGCAAAACTCAGAATTTCAGCCTCTGTCCACTGGTTGGCCCCCAAATCCCTGATGACGGGAATATGGTTTGTCAACGATAAAGTCTTAGAAATAATCTTCATTTTGACATCTATTAACATTAGGTTTACAGGGAAAAATCCATGAGAAATATAGCACATTTTCAATGGAAATACACTGGAAACTGCATTCTGTCACACACTCACACCCTATTCACAGGTAAGTTCTCCAGAAATGTTCAATCAGATGTGATGTCCAAAGTAGCTATATCAGAATACAAACCTAATGTAATTAAGTACAGCATATAAATCCAAAGTACATAAGAGACACTCAACTTTGTATTCGCATCTCCCATGCCTCTGGAAGCTATTACTTTAGTTACCACAGGTCTACCAATTGTTAAAGTTCCAGTCTTGTCAAACACAATGGCATCAACATCAGAGAACTTCTCCAAAACATCCCCACCACGTAAAAGAAGTCCTTTCGTTGCACCTAATGAAGTACCAACCTGGCAAAAAATGACAACTGAATAAACATTGATGTGATGTATATTTATTTCAACCAAAAAATTCTAATGTCATTAGTTTCGTACAAGTACAGCAGTGGGTGTGGCAAGCCCAAGAGCACAAGGGCAAGCAATTACCTGCAAATGAAGATCAATGTTACTAGCTTTTAAAGAGGCATAGCCAATCTACAGAATTAGACACCAGAATGATCACACGGGGATGGCATTTCTCTCTCTACAGAGAAAACAGGCACTGCAGTCCAACATAAATCAATTTAACATAAACAATTATCAACACTCAGGATCCAAAACTGCTGGGGATTTTGCACATTTATATGTGGTTCATCAAAGCAACACCCATGAAATTAAATATTCTTAATGCACATGATGGCTCAAATATCAAAACTCAAAGCATGTTTCATCAAGTCATACCCTTATATTTTTTTATAAGATAAGAAACACTTCAAATTTTGAATCCTGAAATAAATCATGCGAGTAATTAGTTTCAAAAGAAATAGCTTCAGTTGAAATCAGAACATACTTTTGCTCAACAAAACCTCATTTTAAAAATGAAGGGTTTGCATATCTTCATATACACCTACTTTTTGGAACTGGAAATTTCACTCATTCAAAGTAAAATAGCCAAAGCAAGGGTGTTATAACATATATTCCTTGTATCATACCAGAACACTGCAAGAAAGTTGCAATGCCAAAGACATTGCACCTCCATGTTGGATAGCAGCAGGTACAACTTGTGAACCCAAAATACTCCAGAACATGTAAGTAGCAGCAGAAAGTGCCATGACTCCATATGTAAAGTTCCCTGCAACCTGTGTAACAATAAAATTGACATTGTCACATTGAATCATAGAGCAAAACTATTACTAATTTAAGAAATGGCCTCTAAGACTGTTACTATACCCATCCACATGGAAACACCACCAAAGCAGCCATGATCCATCAGTGATGCCCAGAATACAGTACGGACTATCAAATAAATTCAAAGCACCAACACATGGAAGAGGTAGTACCAAAACAATAACATAACCAATATTTGCACTGGCAGAAACTTAAACATTGTTATGATATTCACACATATCTAGTCCGGTTCCATGGAGATGTTTGAGATGGTTAGCAGGACAAAAGGCATAAATGAGCTTTGAACATCATGCCTCCAAACTACTAGTTTTCATAAGAGTAAGAATCAGTTCATATATTATACCTTGTCAGCCAATCGTTGAACAGGAGCCGCCCTTGTCTGGGCTTCTTCAACTAAGTGAAGTATGTCAGACATGACAGTCTCACCACCAGGTCTTCTAACTTCGACAGTGAGTTTGCCATTAAAGTTAATACTTCCTGCTGATACTTCTGCCTAACGAAGGAGATGAATCATCAATATTCAGCACAATAAGATGCTAAATTGAGATGTTACTTGAATTCAGCAAGCCAGATAATGAGATAACAACAATTTCTTCATGTTAAGAGAAAAACAAAACTAAGGCATTTAGAGACATACATACCCCTGCTATCTTCGTTACAGGCATAGGTTCACCTGTCAAACTTGATTCATCAACCGTACTCCTTCCAGCTTTGACAATACCATCTGCTGGGATGCGATCCTGTATGGTGAGTAAATAAGCAACCAAAAGATCAGCATGAGCATCATACCATTCATAAAAGATTCCATCATATGGGTGGATTTTTATATGTGAATGTGTAACTGCTGCCACAGTATGCACACATGTTTACTGTTTACTATGCAAGTAAATAGTAGTGAAAGCCATATGCAGTAAGGAAAAACAAACTATCACCCATGTTTGTGCATGCTTTACAGCCTGTACTCACCCCAGGTAGCACAACAATGTAGTCCCCAACAGCAAGAGTATCACATGGGACCTCAATCAATGATGATTTCTCAGCATCGTTATCCACCATTAAGCGTGCTTTAGATGGAAGAATACTAAGCAGTCCAGTCATATCACTAGTAGCTTTAAGCTTTGCCCTCTGCTCCAGATTCTTCCCTAGAAGAACGAAAGCTATCAACATAATTGGTTCCTCAAAAAATGTCTTCCACCCCTGCAGGAAAATGGAATGATATAAACAAACTACTCACAAATTGGCCATATGCCATGATGCAAATTAACAGACCATATTATAGAGCTAGAGGGTAACAAAAGAAGTTTAAACTATGAAACTGGCCAACAATATCTGCAAAGCATGCAACAAACCAAAAAAAAAAACTTTTAGAAAAAAAGAGTAGGAGCTACCAGCTTCGGAATGAAGGCTGCAATTGAGCTGACGGCAAACGATGACAAAGCACCTAAACCAACCAGTGTATTCATGTTTGGAGACCCCTTGAACAGACTCTTTAGCCCGTCAAGTATTAGTCTTCGACCAGGACCGACAAATGTAAATATTGACAGAGACAGATGAAATCCAGTGGAATGAATGAGGTGCATCAATGGCACATTAACTCCAAAAAGGTGAGAAATGTGCCCCAGAAGGCAAACCGCACATAATGCCCATGATACAGCAAGTTCTCTACCTAGAAGAAAAATCAGGGCATCATTGTGTCAGCTATAAAGTTAACACTTTGTATTATAAAAATGGGACTTTGCAAACATACCAATGGATCAAAACCCCAGTTTGCTATTTTTTGCATTGGATGTCTCAATAGCAGGTGGCACCGGGGCCCACTTGTCATAAGACATGCCATGGTAAAATAGCAAACAGGGGTGATGACCAGTGGACAGTGGTATGTTGCAATTTTTTCTATAAGAATATCATGGACTGGGAGAAGCTCGTAAACTAATGGTTACTTGTCTCAAAAAAAAAACTTACCACTCTGTTTCAGCTGTTCAAGTTTGTCTTGCATCTTTCTTTCGAAAACTGTTTGTGAACCAACCTTTGAAGAATCTGCAGGTAAAATAGACATTTGCATAAGAGTGAACATACATAGCAGCAACAAAATTTTGGGGGAAGTTTATATTTGACATGGATATTGTAGATTTGTAACATGTTGTCTATGCTCAAGAGTGACATGTGAACAAATAAGACTTTGCATTCATGTATCTCAAGACAGATTGACTGATAAGCAACAGAATTCTAAAGCAACATTTCATCTTCTCATTTAATATATCCAGAAGAACATCCAGATGCTTAAGGGATTTCAGTTATGGTTGTCAACATTTTCTGTTGAAGAGAAAAGGTATAATTTTAGCTCTTTATTCAAAGTTTCAAACTAACAATGCTATCCATTATTCAACTGCTCCATCATTCCCAACTAAAACATACAAGTTTAGCTCATTGACAGTACTTGACCAATTATTGCAGCGTTTACCTCGAAGATTAGATTTATAACCACATGTCGTCAACTGATTGGCAAGCTTCTCACCCAACTGCTCCTTCCAGTCCTGAACATCTCTATCTTCGGGCACTGCCCAGACGACTGCCATCTCAGTGGCAAGGTTAACAGTTGCTGACCGCACCTGGGGCTGAAAAAACCAGGCACATACAGAGTTACAAACACAACTAGAAACAGTAGAGAGCTAATAAGCACTTGGCCAAAAGCTCTACATCTGAGGCATGCTGGTCTAACTTAGCTAACCTCATTCTCCAGAATGCGTTTAACGCTTGCTGCACATCCACCACATGACATTCCCTGCAAAGAAGTAAATCAAGTGGCTAATATAGCTACAGATTACAAGGTGGGTCAGAAATTGTAGCATGTAAGAACAAACATGAACACAAATGACAGGTTTTAAGTTTTTTTTCTATTTTATTCAGAATAAATATTAATTGGTTGGAGATTCTAGTAATTTCCCCAGAAACAATGCTGGTTAGATAGGTTGTTGACACGAGATAATCCAGCAGGTTCTACCATCAGTACCATTGGTGAATTCTTTGCCGATTGCTATGAGAATGTTTGCTATGTCAATGCAAATTCTAAATATGACAAAACAGTTACAAGCGGGTAAAGTAACAACCCTCAAGTACGAGTATATGCATAATAGCCTATTCAAAAAGTTGTAAGAAATGCCTTCTATGTCACACATAATATGTTCCTTTATTTTAAAGAGCAGAAGGTATACTCGTGCTACTATATGAATAGGCATACCCCAACGTCAAGGACGATGACATCGGCTCCCTGCGCTGCCGCTTCCTCCACGACACCAGCTCCCTGGGAGGCACGCGGGCGCTTCCAGCCGTCGCCACCACCACCACCACCGCCGCCGTCACCATCACCGTTCCCGGGACCGCCACCACGGCCACGGGGCGGACCACCGGAGGCGAGAGGCGACGCAGCCGAGACACTCGCGAACCACCGCCGAGGCGCGGCGAGGGGTCCGGGGCCGCGGAGCGCGAGCCTTGCGAGCGAGATGAGGAGGAGATCGCCCGGCACGGCGAGGCCGCGCGGCGCGGAGGCCGAGGAGGGAGCGGACGCGTGGGCGGCGGCGAAGGGGGAGCGGCGGCGGAGGAGCGGGGCGAGGAGGCGGTCGCGGCGGAGGAGGAGGAAGGGCTTGGTGCGGCGGGAGGAGACGACGGCCTTTGAGAGCGCCAGGACGGGCGTGGCCAGGTCCATCATTGCGGAGGGAGGGGAGGGGAAGGGAAGGGGAAGGGCCGGCTGGGCCCAGCTAGCGGTGGTGGCGGCGGCCGTAGCGTGTAGCGGCCGGAGCATTGGCGGCGGAGGGCGTCGCAGAAGCAGTCAGTGGTCTGGTCTAGTGGTGCCACTGACTGCCACCGTGGGCCGAGGGGGTGGATTGGGATTTGGGTTGGCGGCCCGGAGTGTGTGCGTGAAGCACGAGTGTACTACGAGCCGGTGGGCGCGCACGCTCTGTCTGGTCTACTACTACGCGCCAACTGCCAACGGCCAGTCCTCCGAACTGCTGAAATATTTGTTGGCGTTCTAGACATATTATATTACTGTCCTATATAACAATCCCTTTCTTCCTGTCTGTCGTCCTATGAACTGTTTATGAATTATGATCTTATTATCGAGCGAGGAATGAGCGCTGGATGGTCTCGCTGTTTTCGACCCCCTCCGTGTCCGTGGTAGGCCGTGTGTGGCCCCAACGAGCTAGCTCTTTCTGATATGTGACTTGATTTTATGTTAGCAACAACTATAGTTACGTCAACAAAAGAAAAATAAAAGGAGGTTTGTTTGACTATTTTGTGTAGTGTTACAACGGATATTTGGATTGGTTTAATAACCTTTCAAGTACATGTCAAAGCGGGCCGGTAGGCTTTACTAGGTTGGTACTACAAAGTACGACGATTTCAGCGTCTCCACTAGTTTTTTTTTTCTTGATTTTGATTTGAAAGGTACTACAAAATATATGATTTTGGTTTAGCGTCGTCTCCAGTTTTTTCTTCGTCGTATTAGGTAGTATTCAGACATACAGCCGGCTTGCCAGGTCCTCGATTGCAAAATTCTATGCGCTCGCACCGCAAAGCATTAGACATACACCGCACCGCCGGTCCGTTTGGCTGATCATTTCTGCAACTAATAAACCAGCTGCGGCTATTTTTGACTGTTTTATTCTAAGATGAACACTATATATACCATAACTAATAAGCCAAACGAACAAGTAGCAACTGCTTGCTCAAACCACCACCAACCCCGCACTCAACTCGGAACGCTCTCCGGTCTAAACAGAACTTCAATAGGCAAGGATAGACAAAGGCTCCCACGGAGTTGGGGAAATATTACAGAAAGAGCTAGGGGCGTAATCCACCTGGTCTAACACATACTTTACACAAGACTCTGGACTGGAGCCATTTCAAGTTTAGTACCAATAACAGATGCCACTCCCATCGCAGCTAGAGCTCAAAGTAATAACTCAAGGAACCAAAAAACATGCCAGCTTGATCCCTAGACATCGAAAGCTTTACCTGAGTGGCAACATCCTTGGTCCCTCTGGAGCCCAATCGAAAATCGGTTAGGTCATCTGAGAGCAGCAAAATTTCAGATGCAATGCCAACCGGTGAACTGAAGACATTCCCACATAATGTAACTAGTGGGTTCAAGAAAAAGATGTCCTGAATTCAACATGGTCTCCCATTGCTATCTTTGACAAGTAGCAGAAAACCCAACTTATCTCAATACATACCCACCCTCCTACCGACTCAAGCATTCGAGCTCCCAGTTCAAGACCCTGTCCATACAGATACCATTCCTTCCTTGACAGTCCACTCAAAGGCGCGGGCAGACCACGGCTGCTTGTGCAGACAATTTTCAGTCCTATGACAGTCAACAGACATGAGTAGTGTACAGAAAACCACAAGATCCCTCAAATGCAGCAATACATATGATTAACAAATGACACTGCACTTCAAGGCTGCCATGAACCATTGTTGGGCATATTGTGACCAGACATCCGCTCTTTACAGGTGGGGCAAATGAAGCCAAAAGAACTAGTCTGTTGTCCCTCAACAGGGCCAAAATGATGGAACTGACTGTTGCACCATATACATAAACAGGTCACCATGCTGCCGCCAGTAACCATCCTTGGCAAGGACAAATCCCATCCTAACTGGACTTGAGGTGGAGGGCCACTTCCAATCTGCGGTGCATACCCCAAAACTAGAGTTGGCTCTGATGCGCTCACAAAATTTTGACTGGGCATGTTAACAAACTGTGACGATACAGGAGGTACAGAATTTGGTCTGGTCATGCTCCCAAACTGTGAGGATTCTGGAGTTACAGAATTTGGTCGAGCCGTGCTCCCAGAAAACTGAAAAGATTCAGGAGGTACAGAATTAGGTCTAGTCATGCTCCCAAACTCAGAGGACTGAGCAGGAGGTACAGAATTTGGTCCAGCCATGCCCCTGAACTGAGAGGTTTTAGCAGGGGGTACAAAACTAGATTGGGCTTTGCTTCCAAACTGAGAGGATTCAGCAGGAGGAACCAAATTTGGTTGAACCAAGCTTGTGAATTGAGAGGATTGAGCAGAATGCACATAATTAGGTTGAGCCATGCTCCCAAACTGAGAAGGTGCAGCAGGCACAAAAGTAGGCCTTGCAAAGCTCCCAAACTGAGATGTTCCAGTGGGGAAAGATTTAGGCCCATCCATGCTCCCAAACTGTGAGGATTCAGTCGGTACAGAACTTTTTTTAGCAATCCTCCCAGCCGGAGGGGGGGATCCAGCTGTAAGCTGTCCATGGCTAGACAATATCTGCTGCTTCTGTGCACCAAATCCAAGTTGCAAATCACACTGTTTACAAAATTAGCAAATTATCACATGGTTACCCAGCATTAAATGTCAAGAACAAAGAATTAGTAAACATACCAAACCCCAACACATAAAGGTTTAGGCCAAAAAAAAGGGTAGAAGTTTTGAGAGCAAGACAACCATCAAAATTTAAAGTATAATTATTTGCCATATGAAAGTTATATTAGTAAGTTTCAGGAAAATTTGTTCATACATCATATGTGAACGATTTTTTCTGCTAATATATATTTACAAAAACTAATAGTAGTCAAATGTGGGATTCGGAGACTGTTGATGTCCAAGATGACAGATGCCAAGCTGTAGTATATACTAGATCATAAACACATTAGATAATCAAAGAGGCATATGCTTCTGCAGAACAGAATAACTGGCATGCTATATTGACAAGATGCAAATAAAAAAGTTTGTAGTCATGAAAAATTGTTGACATCTATCGATGTTTCTCTTCTTTATTTATAGTTAATATGTTTCCATGCTATATTGCTGCAAGACTTGTGGAATAATGAACTAAAAGGCCATCTACGTAATAAGCAGCAGCATCTATGTTACTCATTTATCCAGCCATAAAAAACACACATATGAGAAACGAAATAAAACAACTAACAACACAAGGGGAAACAAAATTAAACAACTAACAAGGTAAGGGGAAACAAAATAAAACGACTAACAAGGTAAGAAAAGTACTAATTTAAGTGGGTAATATCATCATGATCCACTTGATGTTTAACAAGTATTCTTATCATTGCTAAAGAGTGCAACAGTTAAGAAAGCCTACAAATTCTTAATTCTGGTATGTTTACCTGATCTTGAGATGTGCTGGTCATTGAAACATCAGGAACAGATTGAACAGTAGAGGACATGCGACCAAAATTGGCCTGCATAGACACAAGACCATTGGCATTCTGGCTAGCACTAGCTGCAGCATGAGGGTCAAAACCAGGAGCATGATCATTATAGCGGTTTTGCGTCTCATTATTCAACTTTCCCATCACCTCAAGCCTAGCCACATTTGGTCCACTATTGTTGACCGGTCTATTGACCAATGAGCCCTTTGTTAAGCTAACATCACCTCTATTAACCGAAGAGCCCTTGACACAACTGATATCACTTCCATTTGTTCGAGTTTTTGATGCAGGTAGTGAACAACGGCCAGAAGCATTGGGCTTAATGTGAGTAAAACTGTTACTGAACTGTGCAAAACCCTTTTCAGCAATACCACCACTATCTTTATCACTGTTTTTTGTCTGCATTGAACCAGAAGCAAAACAATCTGCCCTAGTTGCCACAGCATAGACAGGTTGTGTGCCCAAATTGGACTGGTACACTGCGGTATTGTTCTTGCTGGCAAAAGGGTTACCTTTAAGAGCACCACAATCTTCACCATAAGGCTCATAGCTTGCACCCATGCATCTGGAGCCAACAGCTTGGGTTTTGCTTGCTGTGCCAAATGAGCTAGTTATTTTATTGGTTGATCCACAACAGGAAGATGCACTAGATGCACCACCATTGTTATTAAAACTGCCACTAAAACATTTTGCAGTAGAAGATGACCGATTAGCTTCATTAAGAGCAGCTGATGTTTCATTATTTGCATTCGCAATAGGGAAAGATATTGTATTTACAGATGAATTGAGGTTGACATCTCTTGCTTTCACAGTATTGTCAGCATGACTTGGAGCTGCCCTGCCACGATCAATAATCTGGTCCTGATAATGATTGGCTGTTCCAAAGGCAATAGGTCTGACAACATGGTTGCTTCCCGGCTGATCACTAAACATAGCCACCCCCGCAAAGCCATTAATATTGCTAACAGATTGATTATTGGAGATCGATGCCCTTTCTGGAACTGTCACAACAGCATGGCCCGTAAAATTTGTATATCTACATACACTTGGAGCATCGTTAAAGGAAGGAACCTCTTCAGGCCTACTCCAAGTTTTATTTGCCCTAATGAAATTATCTGAATAATTTGTACTAAAAAGCTCTGTGACTGTAGAGTTATTGTTACCATGTTCATTTGAATGATTGTGGTGTTGAAAGCCTGCTTCACCATAAGAAACCTTGTTGTTCTGTCCATGTGATTCAGTCAACTCCTGAAGGCCAAATGAAATTTCTGCCAAGGAATCATTAGTTGCCCTTCTGGAAGTAGCCTTATCCAGAAATGCTTCAGGAGTCAACCCTTCATACCTTGCATGAGCTCCGACATGGCCAAAGTACCGTGATTCCTCTTCAAAGGACTTATGACAAATAGGGCACTCAAACTTTCCATCTTGTCCTACTACTGGCTCACCAAACTTGCCAGTCCTGCGCCTCTTAGCACTCATTTCATGATATGACAAATGGTGTTGTACATATGAAGTTCGGTCACCAAAGGTCAAAGTGCATTTCTGGCATTCATAAGCATTTACTTTGCCTGTGTTCCTTTCATCCACATCATTTGGATCACTGGAATAGCTGGAGAAGGCAAGAGACGGAACTGAATGTACACTCGTCTTGTCCATAATCAAACCAATTTGATCTTGAAAACCTAAAACCTGTTACATACTTTATTAATTGAAACAGGTGAATTTAAGTAAATAAAATTTAGTTTCGCAACTTCAGACTTACACTATCATCACCATCGTTAGCACTCAAGTAATGTTGTCCTGTGCTTCCATACTGATTAGTGGCTGGTTTGAGTTCTGGATACCCAAGAAGTGACATGAGGTATGCAGAAACCTCCTTGCAAGTAGAAAACTGACTTCCCTTGGGGCTGGAAAGTATGGCGTGCACATTTAGCTAGTTGAAGAGTCATATAGAAAAGAGACATGCAAAACACCCAAATCAAAATGGGCATGAATTTTAGAAATGCATCAACCTAGAAGCACATAAATAATATATGTTGTGATTTTGAAAAATACATTTAGCATCTCAAGTTCTCAATCCAAATATCCAAGCAGCAAACATCAAGAAAAGTATAGTGATATATAAGTTTACGCCCAAATGAGGAGAAATAATATCTAGTGTTGTTATACAAAAAAAGGTAGATTGAAAATGCAAGTGGTACATCTGAGTGCATATGATTGGATATATTAGGAAAAATTAAGATGATAGGAATGCTCACATGTCCTTATTTTTCAGATTCCATCTCACTAACAGATGGGGGAATGGACTGCATGTCAGTGAAAGAAACTTGTGGCCAGATAAATCCAATTAAAATTAGTAAGTCAAATATTTCAACATGATAGACAACTATCAGCAGTCAACAACAATGACAACAAAACCTTTTTAGTCCCAATCAAGTTTTGGGTAGGCTATAGATGAAGCCCAACATAAGCCACCAACAATAATAAGGAAAATAAAATAAATATCTACTCCATCCGTCCCTTTTTAACTTATGGTGGGCCGCGTCTATCAGCGCCGCGAGCGGAGCCGTGGCTGAGGAGGACAATGAGCGACGCACACAGCTCTGCGTGGTGATCATGCTCAGGGCGGTTTCAGCTCCTTAAGTTTAGGATCTGTTCGACGCCGGCCTCCAGGACGGCGTCGCACACTCGTCGCTGTCGCGAACCCCGTCGACGCCCCCCAACCTTCCACAACTACCATCTCAGGCGGTAGCAGTAATCCTAACAATCTGGTATCGATGTCAGGCCCACTGCCTGGGATCCCCACCACCACGATCTCCTCCGCTGCCATTCCACCCATCCTCTCTCCTTCTACCGCTGCGCCGACCCCTACCGCAGCCCTGCCGCAAACCACCTCACCACCCACCTCGGGCGGGGCTCTTCGTCGTTCTTGGACACCCTCACCGCCGCCATCTTTGGCCTCCAGCGCCAGATGGGGCAATTCACCACGCGCTTATCCGCCATCGAAGGGCGGGTGTCCAGCTCCCCGGCTGGGCCCTCAACCAACAGTTCACCCCCAGCGTCTCTCCCATACGGGCTGCCGGGCTATGGAAGCATTTCAGAGGCGCCATCAATCGGCTCCGTGGTGGTTCACATCGAGGCGTCGGTCCAGCACCCGCTGCCCTCGGCACCATTGCCTATCCACCAAATTCCCTTTCCGCACTCCCCATCACCAGTCCCCAAGTTTGAGCCACCACCGCCGCCGGTGCCATATGAGGGCCACGCGGACGCCCTCGGCATTCCTCGTTTCCAGAAGCTCTCCTTTCCCACCTTCGATGGGAAGGACGATCCCCTGGCCTCGATGAACAAGTACGAGCACTTCTTCCGTAATATATACAAGAAAATACTCATATTTATAATACATAATCAATATCATTAGATAGACCATTAAATCTATTTTCATAATAAATATATTTAGAGACATACTCCCTCCATCCCTAAATAGAAGTCATTCTCTCTTCCCGATAAGTCAAACTTTTTTAACTTTGACCAATTATATATAAAAGAATGTAAACATTTATAATATATAATTAGTACCATTAGATAGGTTGTTGAATATACTTTTATAATAAATTTATTTGGAGATATAAATGTTCCACGTATTTTCTACAAATCTAGTCAAAGTTGAGAAAGTTTGACCCGCACGCATCCCATATTGACTTTCTTTTTGGGACGGAGGGGGTAAATGTTACTGATATCTTTTATAAACCTAGTCAAACATAACAATGTTTGACCAGGATGTTTCCCATAGTGACAGTTAATAAGGGACAGAGGGAGTGATACACATAACAGAGTCATGGACACATGGTCAGGTAGTGTTGGCTGAATGCACATACTATGCATGCGTTGAAGAGCACATGAAAATAAACTATCAATCAAAAAGGCATAAACACTGTTGATACTTAAACAACAGCATCAAATGCAGCTACACCATGACTGCCTTTGCCAACCCATAAAATCCAGCATTATACTTAACAAACATTTCACTCCAGTGATGTAGATGTAGTAACATTGTTATTAATTAACATCCATTCACTCAAACATAAGCATCTGATTTCGAAAGCTAAGCAGAATCAATTGGTATCGTTGACTGCCAGAGGTATCACTATCACCATGTATTCGTAAACCCAATCCGCCACTTTTATTGCGCATGTCTAAGGTACACTACTAGAGCATCTCTGAACAAGTATACATCGCATCAGGTAAGGTATTCCAGCATAGTTAGTTCCATTCCAGATACTAACACTAGCATATATATAGAAAGAATGAGATGGCAGGGAAAAAGAGGCAAACCTCACGTATTTGAAGCAGCACGCCCAGACGAGTCCATCCTTTCTCTTGATCCCGAGCTGCAGCTTCCACCCGCGAGGGAGGTGATCCCCAAAGAAGGAGGCGTCCACATTCTTCCTCCGCTGCCTCTGGCTGACAAACTTCCCTGCGAGGCTGTCGATGAAACCCTGCAGCTCGGCCTCGGAGGCCATCCCGGCCGTCCGCCTGTGCAGCTCAGCATCATAGGGGTCCACCATCGCCGCAAGCCTGAGCAGGTCAACGGAGACCCCCTTGGCGTTGGTGGTCTCCCGGTCGGGATCAGAGGGTTCTTCTAGTAGGGCTAGGGTTTGGGGCTCGGGAGGGAGCGAGGGGTCATCGGGGACGAAGAGGCGGCGGAGGTGGTACGCGACGATTTCGCTTGCGGGGTCGTACAGCCGCCCGGCGGACGACTGCGCGGAGGAGGCGTGACGGGCGAAGGAGGGCGAGGAGGAGGCGCCGAGGCGGCGGCGGGAGAAGGTCTGCTTCCTGGAACCGGCGCTCTCGTTGAAGACGGCGCGGTCGATCTTGAGGGGCGGGAGCGGGTCGGCGTCGGGGCAAGTCCGCGGCGCGAGGGCGTGCGCGGAGGCGGCGGCGAGCGCGTCCAGGTCCAACTGCGAGAGCGTCCGGATGTCCACCACGGGGAGCTGCTCCGTCGCCATTGGGTGCTCGCTCGAGGGGGAGCGCCGATTGGATTGGAGAGGGTGAGGTGGGCGGCGACGGCTAGGCGGCGGCGGTGGAGCGGGGGACCGATCCGAGCGTGTCGCTCGCCGAGGAGACTAGTAATAGTAGGCTTGGGTTGTTGGGGTTGTCCCCCAAGTTCCAGTTCCACACTACTCTACTACCCTTCCTCTTGATGGGATGAAATGAAACGAGGCGGACGCTGAGGAGCTGTTTCCGTTGCGCCCGTTGGTTTTGGTTCCGTGGGGGACGGGCTCAGAGCAACTCCAACCGATTTCTCAAAATTTAGGCCCCTACTCCTCAAAATGAGAGCTCCCTATCCAGATTTCATCCCTCATTTCTCTAAGCACTCCAACCGAACTCTTATTTCAGCCTCCTATATTTCTCTCACCAATATTTTATACATAACTTCTAACTACCAAGTCCAACATTTCATATCTGAATTGGATTATTTTAAATTGGTATTATTGGAATGGATATTTGTTTAACAACAATTTCATATGACTAAATATTGAAGAAATTATTTTAAAAAAAATTGCAACCACTATTTTTTAAACTATTATATATTTGAACAACACTCTTCCGAATTCCAACGGCTAGGAATCAAACGGTCACTTTTTGAACAATTATAAATCAAACGACCATACCCTTCAAACGACTATATTGCAAGTGCTTTGCCTCCAACGATTATATTTTTCAATCTATATATATGTATGCCCATTCATTTACCAGACTCAGTTTTGACATTGTATTGTTTCTTATCCACTGAAAATGAGTCATCTCTCTCGACTAGATTCATCTTCCTCATCTGATGATAATGGTTACGATGATCTTGAGGAAATCCTTATTGGATTACATCAAGCACACACTCAATATCAAGCTCTCCATGCTCCACGAAGGGGTGGTTCTGTACCTGGGCGTCAGTACATTCATCGGGACAGAGAAGGTGGGCATTGGAGGTTGTACAACGATTATTTCTCTGAAAATCCAACATACGGGCCAACTTTCTTCCGGCGCAGGTTGCTAATAGCTTGTTATTTTTGTCTACCTTCTTTATCCATATTTTTATGTCCATGTTTTCTTAGTTTGGATTTGTCCCTCAGGTTTAGGATGTCTCGTATGCTATATCTCCGCATAGTGCAAGCTGTAGAGCAACATGATAATTACTTCGAGCAGAAAAGAGATCGAGTTGGACGACTAGGGTTATCATCTTTGCAAAAGATTATTGCAGCTTTTTTTATGATTAGTTATGGGGTACCAACAGACTTCATGGACCAATACTTTACCATTGGTGAAAGTACTCTCTTAGAAAGCCTTAGAAAGTTTGTCAAAACTGTTATTCAAGTGTTTGGAGAAGAGTATCTGAGATCTCCTAATGACAATGACACAACTAGATTACTTGCAATTAGGCGACAGAGAGGCTTTCCAGGAATGCTTGGAAGTTTGGATTGCATGCATTGGAGGTGGCAGAGTTGTCCTTACCCATGGCACGGGCAATATACTGGGCACGAGCCTACAATAATACTCGAAGTTGTTGCATCACATGATCTTTGGATTTGGTATGCTTTTTTTGGTTTACCAGGGTCACACAATGATATCAATGTTCTTCACTGTTCCCATCTATTTGCAAAGTTAGCCGAAGGTGAAGCCCCATAAGTTAATTTTACTATTAATGGTAATAATTATAGAATGGGGTACTACCTTGTAGATGGAATCTACCCTCAATGGGCGACATTTGTGAAAACTATATCAAATCCCCAAGGAAACAAGAAAAAATACTTTGCCAAGGCACAAGAAGCGGTTAGGAAGGATGTCGAACGAGCTTTTGGGGTTCTTCAAGCTCAATTTGCCATTGTTTGTGGACCAGCTCGTATATGGGATACAACGACACTTAGTGAAACAATGACAGCTTGTGTCATCATGCACAACATGATCGTTGAAGATAAGCGAGATGAAGATGAAGGTGTCCATTACGATGGTATCGGCCAGCTTATGACACCTATTCCGCGTGAAGCTCGTGTTCATACACAGGAGTTCCATGATTTCATACAAGCTCATCACAATATCACAAACAGGCAAATGCATACCCAACTTCAGGAAGATCTTATTGAGCACCTTTGGCAACATCACCCAGACATGTATCAGTAGTGTAGCTTAATATCTTTGGCAACATCACCCAGACATGTATCAGTAGTGTAGCTTAATACCCTGTATTTTCGAATCAGTACTCATGTATCAGTACTCATGTATCCTCTATTTTATCACCTAGACATGTATCAGTACTAATGTATCCTCTATTTTATCAGTATTATATCCTCTATTTCATCAGACATTTGCACACACAATTTAACAAGCATAGTAGTACATAATTGTTCTTAACAAAGTGTGCTTACAGAGACATGTGTTCCATGGATAACAAACATATTGATACATAATTTAAATAAAAAAGATAAATAAACACGATGCGTCTAGTTGCCACCATCACAACGTCGAGCAATGATCTCAGCTTTCAATGTCTTATAGAATAGCTTTTGGTCCTCACTCAAACCGTCAAGGTCCATATTCATAACTTTCAAGTCATCGTCTCTCTGTTTCAGCTCTAATTCTTTTTGCATTATATCTAGCCTCCTATTCTCCACTTGTTGCTTGATTTCAAGCCTTTTAGTCTCTACAACAAGCCTCTCGTCATTACGTTATTTTTTTCTTAATCTCCTTCATCTCTTCAGTCTTTTCTCTCTTGGCCCACAATTTTTCCATTACCTCCATGTAAAGCCTTTCTCATTGAGAGTTAGCATTTCCGAATCTGCGTGCTTTCTCCTTCTTCTTACCATTTGGCCTTCCTTTCCTTGGTGATGTATGACTTGGTCCCTTCTCTTCATCAGCATGCTTACTTTTATGGGTTCCAAGTGTACATGACCCTGGACTTGCAGTTGAGGACATCTTACTTTTTTCTGAGAGCTTTGAGAGTTTTCACAACCTTGATCAGCCCACTTCTGCTCATGCTGCAACTTATTCCAGCAGTGTATGAAAATAAATGGTTTTTTCTCTGGATCTTTTTCCTGGTACAGCTCCTTTGCTCGTTCTATCTGCACAAGAAACATGTGTTGCCTATAATGCACACAAATATCTTGCTCTGTGTAGTAACTAATGAACAAAATTAAATAACTTACCTTATCTTGCTCTGTGAGCCCGCTTTCTCTTCTATTCTGAACCTGAGTGTACCATTCACAAAATCTATTAACACTTTTATGGATGATACCCCAACGGTGAGAGAGAGAACTGATATTACGCTCGGACTCAAAAGTCTTGTGTTCATGATAGTAATCATGAATTTGCTTCCAATAGGTACTGCGAGTCTGATCAGCTCCTTAAACAGGATCCAAGCTAATTTCTAGTTATGCTGTCACCAACATATTGTCTTCCTGAAAAGTAAAATTTCTAGTCCTCTTCTTACAAAGTTTCAATGGGGGAGTAGATTCTTCAGCAACTTGTTCAACATGTGTTTCAACTTGAAAGTCATCAAAAAGTAGATCATTAGTGTCCACATTGCCTGAGACCAAATTAACCCAAGACTGCATTGTTTGTTCCTGCATATAGGAATTGGCTTGAATAATTCTACGAGCACATAAAACCTAACTTGGACAACTAAATAATAAGACCTTAATCCATCTACAACAACTAGATTTTGGCATCTCATACATGCATAATCTACATAATCTTCGTCATCTATTAAATAAATTCAAAAAATGAAATGGCCGGATGTACACAAGCTGTTGGAGGTTATTCTTCACCTATTAAACAAATCTAAAATTCAGGAACGAGCTCAGCTAGCACTAGCAACACATAAAGGGGCAAGCTGCAGCCGGTTTGTTCTTCACCTATATTAAACAAATCCATAAAATAAAATAGCCTCATCCAGATTTGGTTGACAAAATGAGAGCAGCAGGGCGAACGAGAGCAGCAGGGGCCCGACCTCCGCACGGGAGCAGCGGCGGCCATGGCCGAGCAGGAAGCAGATTTGACAGGCGCAACAGCAGGTCGCGAACTCCGCAGGCCGAACGAGAGCAGCAGGGGGGCGACCTCCCCACGGGAGCAGCGGCGGCCATGGGAGACACCAAAACGAGAAGAGAAGGATGGGGACATACCAGCACCAAGAACTCCGGGGCGGTGCGGGAGAACTCCGGGGCAGCACGGGAAGAAGGTCGTTGCTCTGCTACGCCGGATGAGGCACGAGATCAGAGTCCCTCAAATGTGGGGGAGGAGGAGAGAGGAATGAGGCGTCCTCATCCGTCGGGGGTCGGATAGGAGACCGGTTTGAGAACTATTTTTGCGTTTTGGACCCTCAAAATAAGATAAGGGTTCAGACAGGGGCTTGGTTGGAGTTGCCCTCATGGACTGCTGAATTTTGTGGGCTTTTGTTGGGCCCGCCGTATGTGCCTTCTATGGATTAGATGGGCCGTAGCCAAACTCACGTGCGCTTTTCGTTTCTTGGCAGATGGAATCCTTGCGCCTATTTTGCACTTGTGCTTATGCAACAGGAATGTTTTTTTTCTTTATTATTGAACAAAAAAGTATTCCTTCCATCCATCCAAATGAACACTTATCCTTGGTATTGGGGTGTCCAAGGCCGCGGTTCTTGGGTGAAGGTTTTAGTGGTGGCTTGACTTTGGAAGAGATCTTTGGGTTGTGGCCTTGTGGGTAGCATGCACACCATACATGTTGAGTGGCCATATAGGAAATAATATGTGATGTAAGAGGCGTACCGACCAATAGGGCAAGCTCGGGCAACGGCCCTAGATCCCCTTCGACGAGTACCACTAATACCCTTGTTCTACGTCGAACATCTAGTGCAAGCGGAGCCTTGCAAGTCCGATGGTGGGGGTCGAAAAAGCTGCATAGCGCTATTGAGCCGTCTCGCCATCAAGGTCCACCTCCACCCCGATCCTTAGTGGACCATTTTCTGGACCATTTTGGCCCTTTGGGCTAGCCAGCAGCCCAGCAGGAAGCAGGTAGGGGCGCACAGACCTATCTCAGTCGGCTAGTCTGTCCTAGCTCATATTTTTGGCTGGGTCCCGTGGAGTCTAGTAATAGACACCATGAGAGTCCCCCCACACGTTGTCTTTAAAAGCGGCGAGAATGATAGGTACATGAAGTTTAGCGTCAAATGTAGTGAGCCATCTGGACGTAAGTTGTGTGTTTCCATAGAATTAAACATGAACACTTGTCTTGAAAAGTTGTTTCACTGAAAATATAAACAAAGATTAATAGTATTGACAAGTATGTTGTGAAGATTGTGTGTTTGTGCAAATTAGTTAATAAACCAGGAGCATTAATAATTAATCGGGGTTTCTAAATAACTCTTGGATGATATCATGTTATGTTTTCATTCACTTTTGTGTGGTTGAGATTGTTTATAGATGCATGCCGTTTTTCTTGTGTTGTTTAATTGGCGGGCCATAACGGGCTCATTTTTGTGTAATACATGGGCCCTTGACGAATTAATATTTTTTATTCTACTGCTCGATTCATACATACTTGGTGCTCATCGAACGAAAGACAGTCCGCTTGGTGCTCGGCGGAGGCAGAGCCGTGAAAGTGTCGACGTCGCCATCAGCAAAAGCCTGCTTCACTCATCGTCTTCGTCGCTTACTGAAGGTGAGGGGTGTGTTGTCATCTGTATATATCTCTCAGATGATTTTGGATTTTCATCTGTTTTTCTTGTCAACAATTTTTGTGTGTACGGATGTCCGGGGTCAAAGGGTGTATCAAGGGAAGGTGGATGAGCTGGACTAGGTGGCAGCAAGTTGTGGCTATGAGGAGAGGAGCATCAACGTTCATGCCTGCTACCTGAATGAAGTTAGAGTGCAGGTCGTTGGAGAGGTTTATGGAGCAGTGCTTTGTGACTTGCTTTTTTTTGTTTATTGTGTGTAGTAGCTTGAGCTCTGAAGGCATCATCGTATGATTATTGATTCGTTGTTCCCCCACACATTCAGGAATTAAACAACTACAATTAAATTGATGTGTTGCATAGAAGGTGATTGTGATAAAGCATTAGTGAGCAGTGATTGGAATCATGCTAAGTGGTCTAAGTAGACTTGTACACTCTCTATATTAAGATTACATGTACTCCGTATGCATTTTGGTTAGTAGATAAGTTCATTATTTTGAGTTTGTTTCCTTTCAATGTGTTCATTAGTTTTAGTTTTTACCTATATATATTGGTGTTTTTTATATTGAGCAACATTTTGGACTGGACAATAGCCCAGTTGGTTAGCTCCCTAGGTGTGGGAGCAGCCGCTCCTAGGTTCGATCCCCCCGGGGCCCGGGTTTACACCCCTTAAATTTTCTTCTTAATAAAAAAACCACCTAATTCCTCCTGGGTTTGGGAAATTCGAATTTTTTTATTGAGAAAAAATCATGTTATTCAGTTTGTTTTTTTTTAATTTTTTTTATTTTAAAGTCATTTTAGTATTTTCGCACACATTTTTAAATTTTTTCAAAGTTGTACAGCTTTTGCATGTTGAAAATTGTATGAGGGTGTTATTTTCAAGGAATAATGATATGTACTTTTCTTTGTTCATTTTTAAAGCTTTCTAATTTTTGGAAATTCTTTTTCAGTTTTATGTTTTCTTACGCCCAGTTTGATTGAGTTCATTAGAAACTCTGTTTTGGTTTTAATATTTCCATTTTTTTTTGTTGAAGGGAGTTCTGAGATTGAATTTTTCAGTCTCCCTTTCAAAGGTTTTATATATGGTTTTGTAAATCCTAGATATTAGACTATCTCCAAAAATTGAGATGCAAATTTGGGACCCAAATTTTAGTTTTTGGGTTAAAGCAGGACATTGCAGTCAACCTAAAACTTTAAGTCTCCAACAGCCCAAAAGCCAACGCAAAAAAGGGAGTTTGCATCCACGCCCAGCCCTGTCCCCCGGGATGTTGTTGGTTTGTGTGGGCCCGAAAACCAAAAGGAAACAAGCGAGCTACAAAATATGTCTGGTGCTTAGTAGCGGCCAAAAAAAGGGTAGCAGGTATGCCCTTTTCTGTTGGAGTCATTTTTTACACCTAAAAAACTGTTCCCAACCCATTTTGGGTATGATCGTCTTCTGCATATGCTATTGGAGACGTCTTAGTTGTTCTTTTATGAATGTCTGTCCCCAAAATTTGTGGATTTAATTGTTGGTTTTCAT